>JADRCO010002195.1:0-14714 GCA_021464525.1 Rhizophagus sp. LPA8_4_AMF | reverse complement strand
AAAAAAAATATGCATACATTTTATAAATGATTTTGAAGAGTGGAGTGGATAGTTAACGTTAATCTCATTCTAATCTTACTCGTTGAGTAAGATTGAAATTTAATATGAAATTTCAATCGTGATCAGCTTGAGATTGAAATTAATCTCAATCACGTTTTTTGTGAAACCAGATTAACCTCTAATCTCAATCCCAATCTCAATCACGGTTTTTGTGAAGACGCCCATATTCTCAGTCAAATTGTTGAAATTATTCGCTTCTTTAGACGATTTTGTTGAAATGTAACATATGGAATTTTCACAAAAAGAAATATGGAAATATTCGGACAAAATTTTTTATAGGAAAGGTTACATTACAGACAATATTTTTGAATTTGATAAAATTTTATTTGTGTTTTTTCTTTTAACATCCACTTTATTTGTATGTTTCGAACTTTAAAAAAAAAAGGTTTATCAACTTTTTACAATGAAATAATGATTTTGACTGTTTCATTACCCTAGTATTAATGTATGCATTAAAGATTGGAACTAATTAACAGTTGAATAGATTATTCAAGAATTCTCTCCATTAACAGTTTAACACCGCAGTCAAGTACAACTAATATCTCTGATACTCTATAAAAAATTTCATCCGAATATTTCATATTTCCTAAAGATATGTAAATGATAGAACTGTTAAAATTATTAAGCATCTTCATTTTCGTTCTTCCTTAAAAATGTAATCATAGGTTCATTCTGCAATCTAAACTATTGGTTATTAAAATCGAATATATTTACTTAATAATAGTTATTTTATATATAAAGATTTGGATTTACTTAATTAAATTGTAGCGTAAATCAATAAAATTATTGTTTTAATTATTATTATAAAATAAAAATAAAAATAACAATGATAAAATACATATATAAAAAAAAACACTGTTAATTCTACTGTAAATATAACATTAACATATAATGTGAACTCTTTATGGAGATTCAGTTAAAATAGTAGGAGGATCTTCTTGTTGTTGATATTCAGAATGAGATTTGTCATCATTAATTTCAACTGAGTTCGGATCATTGGGTACACCTCCTAATTGTTCTTTACTTTTCTTCGTACGTTTACAAGTTATTGATAATACTGAGAGTATTATTAAAACAAGTGATACTGAACCAATTGATATACCAACAATTGCCACTTTACTTAATGGGGGAGTTGGTTGTGGGCCTGGACTTTTAGTAGTCGGAATTGGTTGTGTTCCATTAGGTTGTTGAAATAAGGATAGAGGATATGACGTAATTTGTGAACCACTAAAAATAAATCCATAAACTTCTTTATTAGTTTGATCAAAACTGGTTGGCTTGTCCGTAAAATTTCCTAAAAAAGAATATAAATTATGTTAGTCAGATGTAAAAAAAAAAGAAAGAAATTATGGAATTGTTAAGTAAACTTTACCAAAAGCGATAATCATAAATTGGTTTATTATTGTAGCAGTATGAAAAGCAAGTTTCGGAGTAGGATTTTCTTGCCTAGCATCAAATGTTGGTATCGTCCATATTAATGTACCAACATCCAATATTGAAATTGTTTCTTTAGCTGGTAAGGTATATGGTAAATCACCAGAAGAGAAAGATCCTCCATATATGACAATTTTTCCGTCCACTATATAAAAAAAAAATTTGTACTTGGCTTAGTACACAGTAATATGAGATGACTTCTGTTTAGTAAAATCTACTTACATGAAACGGAAGTATGACCAGCTCTAGGCCCTGGCATAGACTTTAGATCTGCAGCCGACGCTTCCTAGAATTTTTTAAATTTATTTCTGTTCGATTGGTTTATTGGTTTTTAGATATATTTTACTAACCTTTAAAGACCATGTATTTGTTACAATATCATATTGATAAATCTATAAAATGGGGAAAACATAATGATAAATTGATTAAATACACTTTTTAATGTCAGGTAGGAGTTTAAGTTTACAACGTAGCATACCTCAGTTAATGGAGAATAAACGTTAGTTTGTGTTCTACCGCCAATATAATAAATAACCCCATTAACTAATGATGCTGTATAGAATGATCTGACAACTGGAGAATTAACTAAGCTACCAACTTGCCAATTTAAATTAATAGTATCAAAAACATCAAAATTATTATAATATACAGCTTCAAAACCGCCACCAGTTTGACCTCCAAACAAATAAATTTTTCCTTCATAACTAACAGAAGAAATTCCGTTACGCGTTGGTGGAACTTTTCCCTGAACTATAGGCACCTTTAATTCATTTGTTTCAATATTAAAACTATAAACGTCATTTGGAGTAAAGCGAAAACCTCCTATAATAAATATTAAATCTTGATTAACACCTCCTAATTCAGAAATGTGAAATATTGATAAGGGTAAATTTACTTGACTTTTTAAATCTGTAAATTTAAAAATATTCTTGTCTTGTGCATTAACATTAAGATAAAAAAAGTCACTAATAAGGTCAGGGTTTGATGATGTTTTAAATCCTCCTATAAAATATAATCTATCTACAGATTTGACGTAAACTGCTGAATGCCCCAGTCGAGTTTCTGGTACAAATTGACCATATACATTTAACATACATAATATTATGATGAATAACAAATGATGAAAATGAGGAATTAAACTTTTATACATCTTTCTAGATATATAGTACGCATAAAAATACGGTAACGTTGAAGAATTTATTCTTTTTCTTTTTTACGGCGGGAATTATTAGATTATAAAAAAAAAATTCTTCAGTAAGAACCCCCTAAATTTGTAAATTGCATAAATCAAAAATTCTTTTTATATTGTAATGTAATCTTTTGCGTTGCATTAATATCGTGTTTATTCATGCACTCTGAAAATTGAGATTATTATAATATTACTTTTTTTAGAATGTATTATGTTAATCATTATTTTATATTGTCCTAATTTTTTTTAAACACGAAAAAAAAATTATTTTTTTTATCTGCTATTTTAATCAATTAATATTACACAAAACAAATTAATGAATTTTAAATATAATCGTAAAATTTGAAATTTTTACGCTCGTAAAATAAATTTTACAAAATCATGAATTTAATTGATTTACTTCATAGACATCGTCGTAGCGAGCCTAAAATCCTCTTGGGATTGAAACTCTTTACGATGATTATTTTTATGGCTTGCTTGACGGGCTATTTCGCCGTTGTAGTAATTGATGTAAATCAAGATGCTCCAATTATCAAAACTTCCTTTGTTAATGTTGATGGTGTTCCTCTTCCAAGTAAATAAAAAATTTTTTTCTCCCACTTTTTTTTAATTAAATTTATATTCTAAACATCGGAATATATTTAAAAATTTGATAGGTCTGCATTTTCTTGCTAGTTACAATTTCAGTATCTCAGGGTGTAATAAATATTATAATAGTAAGTATTTTTAAAATAGGGGAAAAAATTTTCTTTTCTTGTAATTAATAATGAATTAATTTAATTAATTTACATATTTTCTTTCCATTAGCACTCAATACTTCAATTGCATGTTCACCAGAAGAAACGAGAGTTTATTACAATCAGGCAACCAAAAGTTATACTGGAGATTTTAATCCATCGCCAGATGTTTTATTTGATGATTCATTAAGTGCTTTGTTTATAATATTATCTATTTACGAAGAATTTACACCTAGCACAATACAACAAATAATCTTACAGGCTTTTGATTCAAGTATGGTCAAAAAATTATATTCGAATTTTCATATAAAAATATTTAATTAATTTTTATATTATCGTAGACTATGATATATATTATAAGAATCCGAGTGAATTATCAGTATATGACAATTCAATTTTAATGTTGAATAGGTATACAATAGAGCCAGCTCAGGTATTTGGAACTTCTTTAATATTAAGGTGGAATATTTTATGGGAGATTACTAACAAGCACTTTTTTCGTAGTTTTACGATTTTTCATATTCTCGTGTAATTAAAGATTTAATAAGACCAAGTTGGACGAATGATTTTGGTGTTCCTCCAGACTACGATCAGAAATCAAATATTGAATCAACTTTACGTAAGTCATTATTTAAAATTTAATTCTTATTAAATACCTAATATTTTTTCTTATTTACTTTAGTTGGAGGACCGTTGCCGTTTGAATCGGATAGTTATATAATAACGTTTAATATAAAACCTAAAAGCGATAATGTCATTCGATTAGATAAAGAAGTTAGGTTTGTATATATAATATTAAAAATTGTAATTAAATAGTTCTTTATTTTACTGATTAAAAATAAAAATTATATGTTTCAAATAATAAAAAGGTCAAAGACAGTAAGTACTTTTAGATATTTTTTTCTTGCAATGCAAAAAAAAAAAAAAAAATTTAATCAAATAATCAAATTCAATTCTATATAGTACTTAAGTGGACTAGGTTTAATAGGTGGTGCGTGGGGATTAATAGCAGCAGTATATGCATTTCTTTTCGGTAAGTTTATTCACTTTTTTTTTAAAAAAAAATATATATAAAGATTAATATAATTTTAAAATATTTGTTTCTTGTTTAATTTACAGGTGTGGGTACGTTACAACCATGGGGAGTCGTGCAATCATATTGCTGCGGAGTTTCTCGATTAACACAGAAAAAACTTAAAAAAGCCCTCCCAGTAATTCCATTTTTTGATACATCATATAATGATAACTTTAAAAATTATTCCTCCGATCACGAACTTTCTCTAGCTGAACAGAATGAATTAAGAATTAATGGTTTGGAATTATTTTTACGAGAATATGTTGTTGATGTACATTATTTAGATGATATTCGGGATAGATTAGTAATTAGGCCTAAAACGACTCTGGATTCTACAACTAACAATATGAATAACCTTAATGTACCAAATATGAAATAGAGTTTGACAATCTAAATACGAATTCAAACACATTCTATGGAATCTACTGTTACGCAACAAGAAGGTTTGGTTCCACCAAATTTCACTCAAATTCAATTTCTAATAATTCTTAATATAGGAATTCTTTATAAATTTTAAATGTACCACTTATACTCAAAGTAATTAAAAATTACTATAAGAAATTTAATACGTTATTTTGTACGATTGTTCCTTAACTTAATTCGTATGTATTATTTATCTCTTAAAATAAAGTATCTTAAGGTCCAGATTAAATTCGCAATGCACGAATATTTTATGGTACAAACAAAACACACGCATGATGTTACATTGTGGTAATTGTAAACTTAAAATCAAGTAAATTTTCATGTAAATTATTACCGTATTTTGCAATAGAGGGGGTAAGGGAAAACATGGTAACTCATTTTAATCTGTAAAATCCATGAATAATGCTATGATTGTTGTGATTTGTAAATATTTACTTCGTTACTGTACAACCGAATAAGAAATTAAAATTAAATAAATACGACGTTTCATAATTTTGATTTGGTAATTTGGCGTACAGAGATCGCAGTATATCATAAATTTTCCTACGATAATTATTGATCACCGATTTTGTTTGTGTTGTTGTGCATCAAGGAATGATTTCCTCGCTTTCTGTGCGACATTGTTTTTCTACTTTCGCTAAATGGTGCTGCAAGTGATAAACTTGGTAGGGTTACATAAAATGATTGTTACTTTATTTGAACAATCTATAACTTTTCAATTATGATAGTAAGTAATTAATTTATGGAGAACTATTAATTAATACTGTTAGAAATTAAATATTTCTGTACATTAAGCCATTCATTTCTCATTAAAATGATTTAGACGAATGATTGACTAATTTATAAACGAACTAGTTTATATTTTCTCAAAGCAAATACCTCTAAATAAGCGATTTTTTTTCGTGCACTGTAAATAATAGTTCGTCTTAATAAAGTATAGTATGTGAAATATTTTTTTATCTGCATGTAAAATGGCTGGTTCTTGTTACAAAAATTTACAATAATTTTGTACTTTGATCACAAAATAAACGTAATCATTATAAGAAGCTGTTGTGTATTAGTATTTTAACAATCAATAGTATGTGCCCATAAAAAGTTATTCTGAATTTCCATGTTTATTCAAATAAAAAAAAAAAATTAAGTTTCGCAAATCATGGAAATTATTCGTCTGCTTAGAAAATTTTGTCGATATGTAACGGACGGAATTTTCACAAAAAAAAAAAAAAATTATGGAATCATTGGATAAAAATTTTTTGAAGCATAGTTATTATAGTTACTATTTGTATTTTTCTAATTTTCGCCGTATTTGTATATTCAGTAATAAAACATCAAGAGATTAAAAATGATGTGAATGATGTGTTATAGACTTGTAGTGTATACATAGATCATCAAATATGTTGAAAATCCTGGTAGATAATCACGTAAAATTAGTGTAGAGCTAAAGTTTCTATTTAATACCCACGTGATGCAAACATGACACGACTCAAGATCTGCATTGCTAATTTTTGGCTGATCATAGCCTAAAGTTGGCCGATTTTCCCGTGACTTATCAACATGAATTTTCTCGTTTTATTCAATTTATTCAAGAAATTCTTTTCATGTAAATATAATAATATTTAAAATATTTTTCCAGGTAACATATTTAAAAATAAATTTAGGGCATTTTTATATATTAGTAATGGAGTAAATTAATCCTTTAACAAATAAGAATAATAAGAATGAAAGATGTTATTAGAATTCTATACTATTCGCGCAAAGGAAATGGTAAGAAAGTGTGTACGTTGCATAATTGAGCTGATTTGTAATTATATATTATATATTTAGTTTAAATATATTTTGTGATGTTAAAATGCCACATGATAGCACACGAAAATTAAATATAGCACACGAAAAGTTTGTTAAATGCGAAATTTTAAGGGCGGGAACACGCGGTTATTAAATATAGAAGAAAAAAATTAGCTTATAAACACGATTTTACATACCGTTTAACGAAATAAATTTTATAACCATGTGTACTGTATATATAATGACTCTTTTTAGCGGATTTTCTATACAGTTAACGAATTTTTTTTAATGAAACGAAGTTTTGCAAATAAATTATGATACCAGCTCATTTTCATGGTTACAGTATAATTCCCCGAATGCCTTTTCTTGAATATCCTTTTCCTGACTGAAGTCAATTTTCACGAATGCTTATTTCCCGAACTATATCATTTCGAAACTCCAGTTTCCTGAACATCAATCTCCCGAGTCCCAATTTAAGGGAATCACATAAAATATCCAATTTCCCAAATTCTTTTATTTTATCCTGAACCGAATTCCAATATTATGAATCCTATTATCCCAAATGGACATTTTAACAACTTTGCTAAATATTGTTCTAAATAAAAATATTTTGCATAATTTTATACCACCAAAATATAATTATTAATGCTAAAAACTCATAAAATTTATTTCCGATCAATAAACATATATTTTTTTGTACATATATATAATGTAATATGTAATAATAGATTTAGTAAACTTGTATTCTCAACTTAGTGTTTGGAATCGTCGGATAAACGGATTCATCGGATGAATCCGATTCCCGATTCGATTATAAATCGGATAAATCCGGACTCCGGTTCGATTATTGATCGGATATATATCGTCGGTTAAATTTTGAAAATTTTTTTTAAATTAATTAATGAGATTAATAATAAAAATAAGATTGGTGCCTATTCTGAAATATTATTAGTTGGCTACATCATGATCATATACATTACATTTGAGATTTTATCCGTTCGAATATCGGCGAATATCCGAATATCATGTGATTTCGAGTATCCGATCCGAGTCTAAAATTATATATCCGATAATCGTTACATCCGTCGGATAATCGATTAAATTATCCGACGATTCCAAACACTATCTCAACTGATTTTATTATTTATTAAAATTCTCATGATCATACATAACTATTTGAAATTTGAATCTGTACCAAAACTTTTCCCTAAATTACAAAATTGTAAATTTCTCTTTATGGATAATCAGTAGGAGAATTTGATTGTGGGACGCAAATTGTGGATTAGGGTAATTTCTAAACCAGGGGATGGGATTGATCACGTGAAATGCGTGCCTTGATTAGTCTCTATAAATAGTCAGTCACTCGCCTCATGATCACGTGAACGAACCTGGCTTTAGACGACCTTAAAACGAGGTATTTTATATAAACGGTGCGGTGCGAAATATTTTCGCGAAATTAGAGATGATCAAAGTTCATACCGGGATAACAAGTTTTTAATGAGTTGTTAATAGGCACAAAGGGGCCGCAGTTATGAGTCACATGTGCCGTCTTATCAGGTTTACATAATTTAGTAAACATAATCATCATATGCAACATGTGTTAACTGCGATTTCTCCGATTTCTCGGAGATAACAAACTAATGATTTTAAATTTAGAAAAAATAAAAATAAATTTAGAACAAGATATTTTTATATTTTCAATTCATTTATTTTTAACAGTTTATTTTTTATAATAGTATATTACTTATATCGGGGTACTTGCTAATTGTCACGTTTTTTATGCAAAGTTTTTTCTAGGCTGATAATACTCAAAAAGTTAGTAAAGCACGGATTTTTAAGGGCGATATTAAATATTCACGGAAATAAATAAGAATGTAAATATATAAATGCAATATATTTTGCCTAGATTTTTCCAGTTTGTTCAGGGGTTGGGATTATGGCTCACAAACTTAATTTTTCCAGATTTAGCGGGTGGGTGAGCATGTGGAAAATTTTAATTTGGATTGCAAGTAAGTATTTATAGTAGCTGTTTGCTCCGACCTCCGTCTAGCTCAAAAAAATCTATCGACTTCAGGACTTTGAACAACGAAAATTCATTTTAAATTATAGCCTGTAACATATAAAGGTAACTAATAGTATTATAAATTGTCCTAAAAATAATCGAACACTTTACGTAAAACCCTAAGTACGCATAATATAGAAGGAGAGAATTAAAGAATTTTCCTTCCGGTTAATATAATTATTAGTGTAGTAAAGTTATCTAAGGTTCACAAAAAATTTATAATAAAAAATCAATTCTTCTTTGTCCTTCTTTCAATTTTTATATAATTACTAAAAATATATGTTTATATATTTTAAATATAAATATGTCTGATATGTTATGGTTGGTCCATGAATAAGTAGAAATTAAAGGATCTCTGAGATTGAATAAATTATATAGAACCGCTAGAAGAATATCAAGGTGTAATTTGAATTCCAACTTCGTTAAATTCACTGACTTGACGATTCTGATAACTAGAACCTTTTTCCATTTTCATCTAACTTCTTCCCTTTATGTACCTATAAAATACTACACATATTGTTAAAATAACCGCAACTAATCCAACTGATACACTAACAATTACTATTTTATCTGGTGAGGATGTCTCTGTTGGAGTTGGTGAAATATTCGATGGTTTTGGTGATAAAATTGGTGGTGGTGTCATTTCATCCCATTCAAAATTAGGATCATCTAAATAAAATAAATAAGTTTTATTGTTACTTTTAATTGGTAAGCTCATAAGATTTCCTAAGAAAAAAAAAATAATAATAATAAATTAAATAAAAACGGATGTACTGTATATTTTATATTAAAAACAAAAAATAACTTACCAAAAGTGAGTATCATAACAGCTTTATCTATTAATAACGTAGCAGTATGATAAGCAAGTTCTGGTACCTTTGTATCATTAAGTGGAGGTATTGACCATACTAAATTAACTGTATCTAACATAACGAATGTCTTTTTAGCTGGCATATCATATGATGTATCACCATTAAAGTACGATCCTCCATATACAAAAATTTTGTCATCAACTAACGAAAAAAAAAGAAATACTTTTATGTTTTGAAAGAGAAAGAGAAAAAAAGAAAAAAAAAAAAGAATAGTAATAAACAAATTACACGAGACAGCTGAATGTCCAGTTCTAGATCCTGGCATAGTTTTTATATCTGCAGTTGTAGCTTTCTGAAAATGAATTAATTTGTTATCAGTTATTAAAATTTGTAGTGTATTACTTAATATGACCAACCTTTAAAGACCATTTATTACCAACAATGTCATATTGAAAAATCTTTAATAATAATAAATATTTTAAATAATTGAGCGTAATAAATTTTAAATAATTTAATTATTTACATACTGTACCTCAGTCATTGGAGAAAAAACGTATCGTTGTGATCTACCTCCAATATAATAAATAATTCCATTAATTAATGTTGCCGTATACCCGGATAATGCAACAGGAGAGTTAACTAAACTACCAACTTGCCAATTCAAATTAATAGTATCCAATATGTCAAATTGATTAACATAAATTGAAACTGACTCGTTCAAAGTATACGTTCGTCCACCAAACATATAAATTTTTCCTTCGTTACTAACAGAATTCATTTCTATACGTGGTTGTGGAGCTTTTCCTTCAATTACTGGTACACTTAATTTATTTGTTTTAGTATCAAATCTATATAAAAAATTACTATTATTTTCATTCGAATGTGCACCTCCTATAATATATATTGAATCTTGATTATCGCCTCCAATATTGGCAGTATGAGAGAAAGTATGCGGTAATTTTACTCCTTGACTTTTTAAGTCTACCCATGATGACGAAAAATCTTTAGTAGTAAAATCATTAATAATATCAAGATAAAAGAAGTCACTTTCAGGATTTGGTTCTAAATTGTCAGGATTAATTCCTCCTATATAATATATATTAAGTTCAGATTTAACGAAAACCGCTGTATGCCCTGTTCGATATCCTGGTATATATCCCTGTCCATATACTATTATTATATTAAATAATTGGCTTAATATAATAAATATCGAATAATGAATTAATTTCCTATACAACATTGCAGACTTTAGATTAAAGACTAAAAAATTGATGGTACGAACTGAACAAAGGATTTTGATATACATTTAGTTGCACATCCTTCATTTTTAAATTTCCTTTCGCATTATATTCATTAATATGTACTGAAGATTCTAAATTGTGATAAAAATAGCTTTGATGCATTCACTGCCACAATTATCGATTATATAAAACAGGAATTTCATGTTGCATATCTAACCAAATGTAAATCTTACATGCATATACAGCAGTATGTTGTACCTAAATTCGAAATTCTTAATTCTGAACGAACAATATAAAGATGCGAAAAAAGTGATATTTATTTTTTACATCAATCTGCTTTTTTTTAAATTTAATCTCTTGAACATAAATTTCGTCCAAATAAAAAATATTATTACTTTCAAATATGAATTTAGCAGATTTATTTCGTGGATATCGTCATACTGAACCTAGAATTCTCTTATTGCTAAAACTTTTTATAATGATTATACTTGTAGCTTGCTTAGCAGGCTATCTCGCTATTGTAATAATTGATGTACACCAAGATGCTCCAATTATCAGAACTACTTTTCATATTTCTGATGATAATCTCCCTATTCGTCCTCCAAGTAATCACTTTGATAATATTTTTTTTTTTTTTTTTTTTTTTGGCAATTATCGCGTGAATCAATACTAAATATTATAAAATTTCTTAGGTTTTGTTTTTAAATCCCAATATAATTTCACTATAGTAGCTTGTATTGAAGAACATTATACTCTAGATTTTAACCAGTCAATGGTAAATTGTATTTCGGATATGACCACTCTGCTGAAAAATATGGGCCATCCCAAATCTATTTTGGAACTTATCAACCATCAAAAGATACCTTCTTTTATACTTTTAATAAATCAAGTGATCATACTATGATTAGTTCTATAGTTATAGGTCTTATGATACTTGATACTAATTACACATCTAATAGTCAAGCATTGATTCAAATAAATGCTTTTGATTCAGGTAAAGTCATTAATAAGACCTTTATAATTATAATTTTAATATAAAGTATTTCATTCATAAATTCTATAAACAAATTTAGATTATAAACCGCCTATTAAATATATTAGTGAAAAAAAATTTGATGAAGTGATTTCTAATCCAAAAAATTCGGAAGCAGGTTTAAATTTTAATTCTTCTGTTGGTACGATGAACTTATATACTTTGGCGTTAAATCAGGTATATACTATCATTTAAATTATTTATTATAAAGTCGGGATTTTAACGAATTCTTTACTTTTGTAGATCTACCAATTCGAGTTTAAACGTAGAATTAAGGAGGTTATAGTACCAAGTTGGATGAATGATTTTGGTATTCCTCCTAAATATGAGGAACAATCATATATTGAATCTACTTTACGTAAGGTTTATATTTAAATTAATTTAATTTTAAAAACTTTAAATTTAGTAAGAATGATTTTTTAGTGCCATTACCTTTGATTAATGGAACTTCAAATATGATGATGATGAGTATAATTCCCAGGGGTGCTATCATTCAAATAGACAGAGAAATTAGGTGTGTATCTTAATTATTGATTCGTATTATGCGTATTTCATTACTTTATTAGCTTCTAATTGTAATAATCTCTTCATTTGTAAAAAGAACACATACGGTGAGGATTATTATTATTTTATCTTACTAATCAAATACTTTAAGGTTCCATTTACAATATTAATTAAAATGAAAATTTATTCATATATAGTACTTGCTTGGTATGGGTTTATTAGGTGGTGCGTGGGGATTAGCGGCAGCAATGTATGCATTGCTTTTTGGTAAGTTAAAATTTCTTGTAATAAATAATTAAATATATGATATGTAAACTTTTATTTCTTTATAGGCGCAGACACAATACGACCATGGGGTGTCGTTCAATCTTATTGCTTCGGATTCTCTCGTTTAACACGAAGAAAACTTAAAGAAACTCTTCCAATAATTCCATTTTATGATAAATCATATACCGATGCAATTCACGATCTTTCATTAGATGAGAAAATTGAATTAATACCATTATTACAATCAAGAATTGATAGTTTAGAATTATTTTTACGAGAATATGTAGTTGATGTAAATTATTTAGATGGTATTCAGAATAGGTCAGTTAATCTTAACAATCAAGAGGTACAAAATACAAGTGAAGGACCTAAAAATCTTAACAATCAAGCGGTACAAAATACGAGTGAAGGACCGAATAATCTTAACAATCAAGCGGTACAAAATACGAGTGAAGGACCGAATAATCTCAACAATCAAGAGGTACAAAATGTGAACGAATAATCTTAACAATCAAGAGGTATAAATAGAGGTGAAGGAGTTGTTTATCTTAATGTGAATTCAATATGTTATACGGGTTCGGTTTCTACTACAGCCGTACAGCAACAAAGAAAACCTCTAACACCCTGTAAAAATTTTATTCAAACAATTTTATCCCTTCATTGAAAACTTAAATGAAGGTGTTCGTTCTGCAATTCAGAATATTTATTGTTGGCATAACTTAATCGAATTTATCTAATTTAATATTTGTTTTATATTTTACAATTATATCTAATAAATTACATAGCGTATTCTCTTATAATTAAGATAATTACAGTAATTTTGTGAATTTGCTATTTAAATTTATATACAAATTCGAAATCAAATTGATATAATAAAATTTTTGTGCTTTGGAAATTGATTTTTTTTCCTACTTTCTTATATTTTATCTGCCATTATTCCAACTTCTGAATTGTGGTAATCCCGTCCATAATGTGGTTATGATACTGTACTTTGATTAAAAATAAAATCACGTTCTTTTGCTTACTTTGGTAAAACATTGAACAAAATTTATTGATGATTTATTGATAATTATTGTCTTTATTAATGAAGTCATTAGTTCCCATAATTAAATAAAAATATTGCCAGTAAAAATCGGGTTCGGACTATTTTGTATAGTATAAAAAAAATTTGGTTTAAACTCTGCTTTATGTCAATATTTCTTTTTTTGGATGGCCTTTAAATATATTATTTATGACGGACTTTGACGATTTCCGTTTTCCGGTACTCATATATATTTTCTTTTGTAAAATAAGATTTTTTACAGTATCTAATATATTATAATTTTGTAATCTAGATTTTTTTTTTCCTATATTCTTATATTTATTAATTTATTAATTCTACCTACTAAGGTTTTATTTTCCAGTATTAATATAAGCATTGAAAAAATATTTTTTTTTTTTTAGCTATAAAGACTTTTGCGATTAATTCAATGAGAAGTGAAGTTTTTAAACCTGATGTGTGATGAATATTTTTGAAAAAAATAATATTTTTTAATGTAAAAAAAATGTCACCAATGTCAACACCCGGTCACGTTTCACGTTTACTACGTTTTTTTCGGGTGAAATCATTCGTCACGCACTCACGCACTATATGTGCAAAATTGATGCAGGGAGTTTATTTAAACTTGTAAATCACGTGAAGGCTTATCAAATTATTTATTATTGTAATTGTTGGGTGCAAATTATTGATGCTGTGCAAGAGAATATTGACATTTATCATCATCATCATGGATTTTCCTTTCGTTTTCGTCTGACTTCTCTTATAGACTAATGAAAATTCTACGAATATTATTAAACCAACTAATGCTACTCCAATTAACAATTAATTGTACTAGGAAAACGGAAACCGTTAAAGTCCGTCGCGCTTATTTACTTGGTATCTTTTTTTTAAAAAAAAAATTTGATTAAAAAATACGCAACACAAAATAAAATAAGTAGTGTTACAAAATCGTCAGTAAAACAAGTAAAAAAGGTGATGCATATCAAAAAAGGAAAAACCAGGGGTAATTAGTGAGGTGACGTCAGCGGATGGACGGAAGGAAAATTTCATGGG
>JADRCO010002194.1:0-14719 GCA_021464525.1 Rhizophagus sp. LPA8_4_AMF | reverse complement strand
TATTTACATATAATTTAAACTAACCAAATTTTTATTTGAAAATTATTTAATAATATAGCTGGTAAGTTATTTATTTAATTCTATCATTACATATTTAGATAATGTTTATGTATAATTTAGACTAACTAAACTTTTATTTGAAAATTATTTAATAATATAGCTGGTAAATTATTTATTTAATTCTATCATTATATATTTATACAATATTTACATATAATTTTAACAAACCAAATTTTTATTTGAAAATTATTTAATAATATAGCTGGTAAGTAATTTATTTAATTTTATCATTACATATTTAGATAATGTTTATGATAATCTAGACTAACTAAATTTTTTATTTGAAAATTATTTATAATATAGTTCGTAAGTAATTTATTTAATTATATTATTACATATTTATATACTATTTACAATTAATTTAAACTAACCAAATTTTTTATTTGAAATTATTTAATAATATAGTTCGTAAGTTATTTATTTAATTTTATTATTTCATATTTATATAATATTTATGTATAATTTAAACTAACCAAATTTTTTATTTGAAAATTATTTAATAATATAGATGGTAAGTTATTTATTTAATTCAATTAATACATATTTATATTACATTTATGTACAATTTAGGCTAACAATTTTTTATTTAAAATTATTTAATAATATAGCTGGTAAGTTATTTATTTAATTCTAGTATTATATATTTATATAATATTTACGTATAATTTAAACTAACTAAATTTTTTATTTGAAAATTACTTAATAATATAGTTGGTAAGTTATTTATTCAATTCTATTATTACATTTTTATATTATATTTATGTATAATTAAAACTAACTATATTTTTATTTGTAAATTATTTAATAATATAGTTCGTAAGTTATTTATTTAATTCTATCATTACATATTTATACAATATTTACATATAATTTAAACTAATTATATTTTTTTATTTGAAAATTATTTAATAATATAGCTGGTAAGTTATTTATTTAATTTTATTATTACATCTCTATAATATTTACGTATAATTTAAACTAACCAAATTTTTTATTTGAAAATTGTTTAATAATATAGCTGGTAAGTTATTTATTTAATTCTATTATTACATATTTATATAATTTTTACGTATAATTTAAACTAACCATATTTTTTATTTGTAAATTATTTAATAATATAGAGAGTGAGTTATTTATTTAATTCTATCATTACATATTTATACAATATTTACATATAATTTAAACTAATTATATTTTTTTATTTGAAAATTATTTAATAATATAGTTCGTAAGTTATTTATTTAATTATATTATTACATATTTATATAATATTTCATATAATTTAAACTATTTAAAATTTTTATTTGAAAATTATTTAATAATATAGTTGGTAAGTTATTTATTTAATTTCTATTATTTCATATTTATATAATATTTATGTATAATTTAACTAAATTTTTATTGAATTTACTTAATAATATAGAGAGTAAGTTATTTATTTAATTCTATTATTACATAATGATAAAGCATTTCATATAATTTTTAATAACTTACTAAATACTTTATTTAATAACATAGCATGTAAGTTATAGTTATTTTTATTATTATATATTTATTTGGTGTTTTTATAAATTTAATTTACTAAATTCTCTATAAAAAAATATTTGGTGATTTTTTTAGTTGGTAAGTTATAAATTATAAATTTTATTTATATATATTTATGGAAAAACTAAGGTTTATATTTTATTAAATTTCTATTTAAATTTTAGAGTAAGTATTGTCATTTTATTTTAAACTTTAAATTTTTATATATATTTTAATATAATTTCATTTATTTAAATTATAGATTTGGAGAAAGTGGAAATTTAATTTTGAATGAATTTATTTACAAGAAAAAATTAAAATGGGTTCCTTATGATAATTTAAAAATGTTAAATACCTTGATAAAGGGGGATTTAGTACTATATATAAAGCTATTTGGCATAATAAAGTTAGAGTAGTAGCTCTTAAAAGTCTCAATAATATTAATGAAAATTCAGATGAATTTTTAAGTGAAGTATGTTAATGCATTATTTATTTTATTAAAACAAACCATAATTTTTTTTTGCTAATACCTAATTTTATTTTTATAGTGGAAATATCATCAAAGCTTAAGTTCATATCAATTTATTAGATTATATGGATTTACAAAAGATCCAGATACTTCTGATTATATGGTGATAATGAATTATGCAGATCAAGGTAATTTAAGAGGAAATTTAACAGAAATAGTTGAGTATGGTTGGAAACAAAAATTCCATATGATACATGAAATTATTTTTGGGCTTAGTTATATACATCAAAAAAATCTCATTCATTGTGATTTTCATGATGGCAATATTTTAAGAGATGGAAATAATGTTTATATTAGTGACTTAGGATTATGTAGGCCTGTAAAATCATTTTTTAAAAAAGATGATATTTATGGTGTTATGCCATTTATGGCACCTGAACTTTTAAGAGGTAAACCTTACACTCAAGCTAGTGATATATATAGTTTTTCTATGATTATGTGGGAATTTACATCTGGAGTTCCACCATTTAATAATAGAGCACATGATCTTCAACTTAGTTTAAGTATTTGTAGAGGTGAACGACCTGAAATTACTGAAAATACTCCACAATGTTATGTAGATTTGATGAAAAAATGTTGGAATGAAGATCCATTAAAAAGACCATCTTCTAAGGAAGTATTAAGTAATATTAAAGAATGGATTTTTCTTCCTTATAGAAAGAAAATTGAAGATATTAAAGAAGAATTAAAAAGCCAAATTATGGAATTCATAAATGCACCAATTGGAAGTAACAATCTTATTATTGAATCTCATCCACAAGCATGTTATACAAGTAGATTGTATAATTTTACTAGTAAAAATTTGAATGAAATTCTAGAAAGTGAATGTTTGGATTGCATAGTTAATGATATGAAGTCATTAGGTATATAATACACAAAAGTAATGATTTTGCAAATTATTTTACATAAAATTAAATTATTTATTTTATAATTTAGATGATAAATCAGACGAAATTAATTAATTATTTTGGATTTTTTAAAAAAAGTTTAATTAAACTTTATTTATTTTATTAGATTATTTAAACACTAAGGTTAGAGTAGTAAATATTTTTACAATTTCTTAGTTTGCAATTTAAATAATCACTGTCATTTTTATACCTTATTCAAGTATTAAATATATGTGTTTTAACCAATTACTATTGATTGAAATTATTAATTTTTGACTTTAACTATCATACAAAAAAATTTACAATATATGTATTTGAATTAAAAAGCTTTAATATGATATCACTTAGCAGTAAAAAAAAAAGAAATTAAATAAAGTAATCTCTAATCTATCTAGTGTAACTACTTTCTAAAACTATTGCATCTAAAAAGCTGAAAAATCATCTAAAAGAATAAAGTAAATAAACTGTTAGTGAATACTTGTTATACTATTCCAGATATGTTTCAATTTTCATGCGCTATCTTACATCTAATACACATATTATTTTTATAAATACCTGGATTATGTGTTAACAAGCATAGGCAATTTTTCTAACAAGTTTTTGACCTTTGCCAAATCATTTCTATATCGTTGTTTTCTCGGCTTCAAAAGTTCTTTCATAATCAAATTATACATTAAATTCCACTCTATCCGAATTTTTCTATAAATTTTTAAAAAATCTAGTGATAAAAATTGCGCATTATATTTCATTTGATTAAATTTTTTCAAAACTCTGGGAATTTCTTATATTAAATTGCCTTGCCAGAATAAACTAGTTTCCCATGCTTGTGTTTCTATATCCATTTTGCCTTTAATATCACTCATTACCTTTTGATTTTTTTATGCACTTTCACTTTTTTGAAAGTAATTTTAATATTATACTCATTTAAAAATACTTCAATCCATTTTCAAATATAAATAATATTGACCTTCCAAAGCCTCCTCGTGTTTCACATATCTATGCATTTACCTAAAAGTTGTATCGTCATTAATATCGCTCACTCTCTCGTTATATATATTTGTCTTAATTATAATTTCTTTGTTATCTGAAAAATCCAAAATTACTGTTACCATGGCTAAATTCTAAATCTTTTATATTCTTATATTAATTACTCTCATTAAACTTTTTCAAAACTTTTTTATCCATTTTTACACAGCCTATACTTCTTTATTGTCTTTAATTAATGCGTCTATGTAAAATACGCTATATTCATTGTTACTATTACACATATCTAACCAAATCTCCATGTAATTTATCTACACTTTAATTCCTTTATTTGTTGCTAGTAACACTCATTTTTCCCTTTCATCAAAGACTGTTGCAATTCTTATTCAACTTTGATGATCTATATAATATCCTCCTTAACTTACCGTTACTCAATTCATATATATCCTATGATTTCTCTTGTCAAGTAATGTTTAAAATTGTAAAACAAATACTGTAGAAATGGTTACATAATTAATATAATTAATTCAATTCATGTTATCTGTAAACATGAAATTTTTTGTTTAATTCTTTGGATTGTAACATCTTTCTATTTTTTTATTGTCCATTTGTCCTTCCAGACAATATATTGTACTGTATTAGATAAATTTGTAGTAACTAATCCCTCAAATCACCTTCATTTTATTAATTGTCTCTTTTAAAAAATAAATATTACTTAATAAATAAAGACTTGATTTTATTTGTTTTACAAAAAAGTTATTAAAATCATTTATTTAAAGACATTAACAAACATATAAAACATCAGATATTATTGATTAAGAAAAAATAGAACATTAGTTCTTCCTATTGAATTAATTATATTTTTTGCTTTAAAAGCAAATTTTCTTGATAGTTCATATAGTAAAGTCCCTTTCAAGACCTGTTATCATTGATTTTTAGGCTAAAAACATCCCGCCAGAAAGAATATAAAGAAGAATCATACTATCACTCATGCTCCAGGTAGAAGAATCAAAATGATACAGGAACCCTTTGGATTGAAGGATCTTTTACTCCCGTACCTATCTCATTTTTGTACTCCCAAAAAGTCAGTTGCAAATTTCCCGACTATGATCTACCCTTATTATCGTAGATTTGTACAAGGAAGGTTTTAATGACTAGAGTAACAATATAAGATTAGAATATACAGCGCAGACATTACAATTATCAAAAAGATTACACATCACGTTCATGTTGACCAACATAAAGGCTTACCAGTGGTGGCAGCTTTCTCCGAAAACTGTATTATCCAAATTAGTACATCATCGTCATTGTTAGTAGCGGTTGGAATTAGGTATCAAATACAGCAGATCCAGCCAAAGTTGAAATAAGATTGTTATTAAAGAATATTTACACTATTTTAATTCAGTATATGAAGTTCTAAATCAAATTTATGATTCAACTCAACATTAAAATATTTATGCTTCAGTTGACGTAAATTTTGTTATGATGTAAATTTTTATTCTTTTCATTGAGTAGAAATAAAACTGGACAAAAGTGATTTAATAAAATTTCATTGCAAATTTATATAAGAGAATATTTTTGTATTATATAGATAACTTGACAGCAATTTGAATATAATAATGTTTGCCATAACCTGAGGATTGATAGTGAATACATAAATATGACCATTGATATATGAAAATTTTCCACATCTTCTCGTCTATTTTTAAGTCTTTTTGATTTTGTTTTTTATCTTGTACTTTATTCTTCATTGTGTTTTGAAATTCTTTTTATTTTTTTATCTTGTGAAAATAAAAATTTTATCAGAAAGAAGAATTGACAATGACATTTTGTGTGAAAATTTGACATACCTTATATATCTTAAAAAAGTAAAGTACTCTCAGTTTCTAATAATAATTCATGATTTTTTTTTCTTGATTTTCTCACGGATGATGCTTATTTAAAAGATATGAATAAAAAGCATAAAAAGCCTATCAATATTGAATAAGAAATCTATAAATAGCAGAATAATAAGTCTATCATTATTAGTTTAAAAAGGTATTAAATAGTTTTATGATCGGAATCGTGATATAAATAAGTTCTGTGGAATATCATGATTTTCACGCCGTGAAATCAACTCCGTGAAATAACTATTACATTTATAGTTATCATAAATCTAATCAAATAAGGACGGTAACATGTTTATGTAATAAGTAGTAGTTTTTGAGTTAACGATCTTAAATATTTACCGGGGTTTCTCCATAAAATTGGCACTCTGTCGCACATTAAGTCCTATTAACTAAAACCATTAATAGGGATTTTCATTTTTTTTTTATTTCTTAAATATTAAGGTTCATATCCATACTATATAAATATTACGTCTATGTATGAAAGTCCCTTGGACATAATGAACCTAGTTCACGAAAATCTGATTTTATATCTATGGTATTTTTTACCATTGTAATAATAACATATGCGAATAAATTTAATTGTATTGATGATTAAATGAACTTTGTTATTACTTTTGTTTAGAAAAATAAATTGCTTTTAGGTGTAAATATAAATTACATACTAGAAACAATTTCATTTCTTATGGTAGAGACGTTAGATATTTCAGTCTATTCAGAGAAATTGTTCTTTCCAAAAAAAAAAATAATTAATACCAGAAATTATTATAATTCAATATCAAGACAATTAAATGATTTTGCAACGAGATTATTTATTCCTTGACACTTTAAAATATCTGATTCTTTTGACATATCATAAGTACTAAGAATATTAATTTATTAGTTATTATGTGTTAGATTTATATCGTACATGAGGTTCACTCAGGATTTTTTATAAAATTGATATTACTATTACACTCCATGTTTTGTTATCCAAAAGGCATGCATAAAGAAATGTTTATCATTATTTAATTCTTCAAATATTAAGAAAGGCATGTCAGTCGTTATTGAGATACTTTTTCTTCATTTTAAACCCTTATTTCTTTTATTTACATCCAGTGTGCTAGAATCGTGAGTAATATCCGTTTTGTAGTTTTTATATTATATAAATTGGTCGGGATATATTCCGAGTAATTTACAATCATATATAATAAAATGTGAGCAATTAAATAAAAGTGTACGATCTCAAGAAAGATTTTTATTTATTAGCAAAACAAACTGATGATTAACGTCCACCATCCAGACGGTAAGAAATGAGAATTTACTTGTTATTTGTTAATTTTTTTTTCCTTATATACTATCAGTTAATATTAAATATTTTTTTTTCTTTATTTTTTTTATCATTATACACCTGGATGTACCGGATAATGCTGAACGATAAAGAACCGGGCCGAAGTTCTGACGAGTCGCATCTTTATTTAGGCAACAAATATTGCGTCTTTTTGAACAATATGCATGACATGTATATCCATTTAGTTGGTCAATCTAACTATTAGGAAACGTAGTATGCAGTATCAACGTATAATCGAGGTAATTTTGATTCATAATTGTATTAAATTCATAGTGATCAAATTGAAAATGTTTTGTACTTCTTAGACTGTAATGATTTTGATAAACTAAATAAATTTATAAATTTTGTAATAGGTTTCCAATCAATTCTCAAATTTTAAACATTTTTAATCAATGATTCTTCAAAAAAATTTATGAAAGGATTTATTCTAAAATGATAGAAATGATATCACTTAATTTTCGTACATCAAAAAAAATTTCAAGTTCTCAGCAGTATTCAGCCCCTGGAAAATGATGTAATTGATAGTTTGGATTTTGTAGAATAAAAAGATGAATATATTCGTATTTTTAATAATAAATAACTTTCTTATAATAGACACGCAGGACATTTCAGCTTTTTGAAGAAACTACATTTTTCCAAGAAAAAATATAGTGTAATTAAATAAAATGACGCTAATATGTTTTTGCAGCAAGATTATCTATCCTTGCTCCTTTAAAATATCTCTTGATTCTTTATGTAAGAATCATATATGGAAGTTTGCTCAGGTTTTTTCTATTAAATTGGTACTACATTACACGTCAAGTTTTGTTAATAAAGAGATTATTTATTCTTCAATTTTAGGAAAGACACATCAGTCGTTGTTAGGATGCTTTCTTTTAGACGAATATCTTATTAACTTTAACTTTGTTTACGTTCTATGAACCATTTTGTAATTTTTATATTGCAAGAATTGATTACTTCGCTAAATAGCATAATAATTTGGTTTATACAGTAATAGAGATAATTTGACCTATTATTGAGCTCGTTATTAGTGCAAGTAAAAAAGACAGAATCAAATTTTTCATATTCTTAATTAAAAAGGCATCAAATATGACTATGAATTGAAAAAATCAATGTTTTTTTAATTAAAAAAATGTCAAATCCATTTAAAAGATTAATTTTTCATATTTTTAATTAAAAAATATATTTATTGCTGCTAAGTTGTAATTAATTCATTAGTAAAATATTTAATATAAATTACTATTATGATGGCATATTTTATTTTTTACTTTATTCTCGTATAAACTACATTGAAAGATCAATATGATTATTTTGCTATTTCGGGTCCTTTAATAAGTATATAGTATTATTATTCAAAGTATTAATGCTCTGTAAACAACCAACTTTATTGAATTAATTATGTTTCACATTATTATAAATAAAATTCTTTTATAAAATGATCAATATTAATACATAAATCGTGATAATTTAAAACTTGAATACCATATAATTCAAATTCCTTCACTTTATCTTTCATAAAAAACAAATCTTGAAAATTTCCTAAAATAGCTAAATATTCGACTCTTTTCTTTTTCATAATATATTTCTCTATATAAGGGAGAATATCTTCACTTTCTTTCTTTTTATTTCTAATTGCCAATTTTTTAATAAAAGTATTTTGAGAATTTTTTAAGAATACTTTTAAGTTACTTCCATTGATTGCAAGACCTAAACTTAAACATTCCAATTTAAAAGGTAGAATTTGTCCTAAATTTTGTAATATAATTGAACTAAAATGATAATTATAATCAGCACCATAGTAATCAATTAAAAGATTATTAAGAGTCTTTTTAACATTTTCAATTAAATTGAACATTAAATTAATAATCTGATCACTTAAACCAACAAATAAGTATAAAAATTTAATTTTGCTACAATATTTTATAGCTAATTCAAATAATTGTAGCAATTGTTGTGATTTATATACACTAATTCCAAAATTTTCTAAATAATCACCAGATTTTTGCATTAATAATTCTAATGATTCAATTTGTAATATTTCATCCAAAAGTAAGGATTTTAATTTAAATGGCTTATTAATATTAATAATTTGTTGAATAAATTTAGAATCTATAGAATAACAATATATAAGATGAATTGATTCTAAAACATTCAATTGATTAAATACTTCATTTAAAACAATTATATTATAAAAATCAATATAATAAAATGTAATTGTATTTAATGTATTTGAACAATTAGAATTTTTTAAAGAAAATAATGAATGATATAAGGGGAAATCATTAAAACCAATTAAAATCTTTTTAAGATTTTCTTGAGAATTAATGAATTGTGATAAACCTTTCTCAATTGTTGGATAATTATCAGGAAATAAAAAATAAAGTGATGAAATTGAATTACAATTAGAATAGAGAAATGTTAAAAATTTTGTTATATCATCAGTTATTTCTTCAAATTCAAGTATTAAATTTTTGATATTACAAATGAAATTTGGATTTTGTAAAATTAATTCAAGAGTATCAGAATATTCATGTCCTTTATAATATTCTACTGAAATTTCAAAACTACACAAATTTACTTCATTTTCAATAAATAATAATAATAGTAACTTATAAATTAATTTTATAAAGTTTGAAATTTGTAAAGTATCTTTAATAAAGTTGGAAGGTTGATTTTTAACCCACTTTTTAATAGAAGAACTAATGTTTTGTATATTTAAGCATTTAATAAAATTAGGATAATTAAATAATGTATGTGAATGAAACAAATTATTAAGGATTATATATTCATCTAATATTGCTTTATTATTATCATTCAAATGATGTAAATATATTTCAATAAATTTATAATTTTTAGAACATTTAATTGAAAATGGATCTTCCCATAATAATGGAATTGTTAAACGACACCATAATCTATTAACCAATATATATGAATATAATGTTTTATAATCATGATGAGAATATTGTATAATTTCATTTAATAACTCGGGCAAATCTCCTGAAAATATCTTTGAACATGCCATATTTTAAGTGAAAAAGAAAAAGGAGGAAAAAGGGGTCTCCGAAATTCGTCAAATAGAGTAAATATTATTATATGTAGCGGAAAACTCCATTTTGCCACACAAATATTTACACAACGGATTCAATGTTCTAATTGGTTCCTCTCCACATCACATGATGATCCGAACCGAAGATCAGCACCAGGTTGATTATTATCTACTTATCAAATTCCTGTTACAGCCTAGTGATCATCGTGTTTTACGCCAAAGTAGCCAAAGTAAAAATATTATCATTCTATAAAATTTGTGTGTAATGATGACGTTTAGATCGACCTGTATAAATCGTATAAACATGTGATTTGTCTGCGCCTGATCTATATAGTTCAGTATGACTACTAGTTTTTTTTAGTTCCTGGTAACACTAATACTAATTAGTAATAGATACAGAGACCCGGATTTATTCCAATTATAATAAAAAATATTTGATAATTCTAGCCGGCTCACATCTTAATGCAGGCTGATCTAGATTGTGCTAGTGCACGACAATAATTTTGGCCAAAATGATCGGCAATTTACCAGTTACTATGGAATTTTTACAAATTCAAACTGATAAAGTCAATAAAAATCAGCGATAATGTTGTCACGAGTGGGAATAAAATTATTAAATACCATTTTATTCATTAATGGAATAATTCCGGGTCTCTAATTGTTAATTTTTTTTCTTAGTAATAATTTTTTTTATAATAACAATAGCAAATTTTCGTGAATTTTTTTTAATGACAATAGATCAGTTTTTAAGTTTTTATTAATTTTTTAATTTTTTATTATCTTCCGGTCTTTTTGAAATCGATTTTTTTTATAAAAATCTTTTATTCTTCTGGTCTTTTTAAAATTTTATTTATAATATTCTTTCTGGTTTTTGAAAACCGGAATTTTAATTTTTTTGAGGTTGAATCGTGACGCTATTTTTTATTTATAATTATTTTTTTCGTTAATTTTTTTCTAACTAAATTTTTTTCTAACCTTTTTTTTTTATCTTACACCTTTTAGGTTTGGATCAATGATCAGATTGATACTGCAATACTACAGTAAGCACTTTTTTTCCGATTACTTTTTTTTGAATACAATTCCTAGGTATCTATTATGGTAAGGGTAAAGAAAATTAATTTAGAAATGAATACGCATTGTATGTAATTAACATAAACATATATTTTTTTATTTAATATTATAACATCTGTAAAATGATAACGTTTTATCATAACTTTAATTCGAATTTTTTTTTAATAAAATACGGAGGAATTGAGTTATTTTAATATATAAAATTTATTTACAAACCCAAGTCATAAAAAAACTGAGGAATTATTGTTTGAATTTTTTTCACACATAGCCCATATGGTCTAATATCTTTTTCATTGGGTGTAACCCAATACTTTCCACCCATATGTTCTTCAAACCCTACAGGATTAACTCTATTCTGAAAAACAGCTTTATAAAAAGTACCATTGTGTTTAAATGTTTTAGCATATTCTTCAGCTATCTCAATTATAGGAGTTGAATATATTCCTTTTCCACATGCAAAGCGTCTTCCTTTATCAAGACGATAACCTTCTCTTGCAATGGCATTAAAACAATCTTTTTTTGTACCATGATAAGAAACTGGCCATTCATAAGGACTATCACCAACGCAACCCAACCATTTATCGTCATGACCGTATTTTTTTGATACATTAAGGGCTATTCGCTCCCATCCATAAGGTCTTCTATACAATACTCGCTTCCCACGATAATATTTTTTTCCATTATCTTTTAAATTAGTGAAATCACAGTCATATTTAGGATCTAAAAAATCTTCTGTGATAATGCAGTAATTTTTGATGGCACAGGAATCCATGTTAAAGTTCCCACCCAATAGTCGAAGTGAAATATGTACATTATCACCTTGTTGAATGTTGTAAGATCTTAAAGTTTTATGATCTTCCAATCGTCTATTAGCAAATTCAAGGCGTATTAGTTTGATATCATATTCAAGCTTTTCTTGAATGATATACTTCAATTCAAGAACAGTGTTATGTGGGTCCACAAATATTGCCTGACTGTCTCCAGAAAGGTTTATGACAAAAATTTGAATAAGATTAGAGGTGGTGAAAGTAAGGAAAGTGTCTTTGACTTCATTAACTTCATTTTTAACATACATTAAAGAAATATTATGAATGAAATTAAGGTCTAAAATTTGTTCAGGTGAAATGGTATATCCATTAGCTATACATTCATCATAAGTTTTTACGGGAATATCAAGTATAGAGGACATTGCAGAGGCAACAAGAGATAATTGAGACATTTTTTTTTTTTTGCTGGTCCTTTTTTTTTGCTGTTGTCTTATTGTCCGGAGCGTAACAATGAATATACTTTTTATATATTAAATCATTTTTTTTTTTATTGAGAGTATTAATATGGTTCGTTTAATACTAAATCTTCATGTGAAATTACTGAAAAATTCAATAAATGGTTCACATGGTCATGTGGTATTTGAAGCAATTATACACAATCATCACATCATCACCAGGAGGGTACGTAAATTTTCTGATCTGCATATACGTTGATCGGTTAATCACAGAATTTGTCGCTAATAGAAACTTATAAAGTTGAAAAATCATTCTGAAAATTTTTATAATATAATATGTTATTTCAGGTAAATCTCCTGAAAATATTTTTGAACAAGCGAAGAGAAAAAAAAAAGGTATTTGTGTATCACACTATCAATCGGATAAATTATATAGTCACATACACAATTCGTGTTAATTAATAATTGGGCGTAATAAGATCTATTTAATGACTGCCCAAATGATAATTTCACGCAAAATAATTTATAAATTTTGAGGTGCAGCAATTTTTACTTAACAGAGTCTTTCGTTCCTGAATGAAAGAACTCCGTTATTTATTTTAGCTGATTTGAAATTTTGTATTGGTGATTGCTGCGCTGCAAAATAAAATTTCATTATACCTAACCCCTGGAAAACCATTTCCCATTATGATTTAAATTACGATACACAAGATTTCGGACAGCAATTTTTTTTAATATCATATTATAAAAAGGCAATAGAATTTATCAGTTATAAAATAATTTTAATAATTTGCAGTTATAATTACAATATTTAATATAAAAGAATTCAAAAGTTTTTTATTTCAAGTTTAAATTATTATTCCCAATATAATTGTATTATTATTAGTCCTTGCCACGTTTTTGGCATCGTTCTTTTATTTTCTAGTGCATAGCTCTCAAATAGTAACTTATTTAATTCATTTATTTTAATTCATTTTTCATTTCATTTCATTTCACTGCATTCCATTTCATTTTATTCTGTTTTATTTTTTTGAGTTAAAGATTAGTTTAGAAATAAATAAAAAAAGTTTTTTTGTCATGCATTAAATTATTAAATTTCTTTTTTCAAACTTGAAAATATGAATCGAATCTTACTTATGTATTTTTTGCACTTACTCCAAGATCCTATTAATTTAAATTAGTAATTATAGTTGGCAAAGGATAAGATATCATTAGAGAAATTAAACTACATTTATCAATCTTAGCTTCTCGATCGAATTATTTAAAAATGTATTTTCTATACGATGAGAAAAGAAAGTAGATGGAATTATAATTTTTAAAAACCTAATATTTCACCTTTGAAGTTCTTATAAAGTATTTTATTGCCATTATATTAAGATTTGTATTATTAATTATTTGTTTAGTACAGTATGAATGGATATAATAATTTCAACATGATAAATTTGCTAGTTTGTATAAATTTGCGTTTAATAATTTTTGAATCAGATGATTTCTTAAAATTATTCTATTGAGTTTTTAAATAAGGGTAGTTCTTAAAATGTCACTTGATGGATGCAGCGTATGTAACATTAATAGCGAGTTGGATATATACCTTCAACGTAATCCTGATTATTTGTAATGTATGTAAATATTGTAATGAAATAGTATGTAAAATATGACGTCATGCATATAATGACGTGAAAATATTTGTATTTTGTCTATTATAAATACGTTACTTACTCATTATAGTCAATCATGATTCATGACTCATCGTAACACAATTAAAACACATAAAATAGCTACTTTTTCTTTTATTCTCTTTAACCCCTCTTTCTTTTCTTACTACTTCTCGTTCTTCTTTTTCTTTTCTTTTTTTTTTTTTTGTTAAGTATGGTAAGAGGTAAGGTACAACCAACTCCGCATCACATTTTAAAACCGGCAAACTCCCCGTTGAAAAAGTTGAAAAAATCGTTAAAAGTTAATGCCATACTTAAACAAAGTTTAATGAAATTTGAGTAGAGAAACCTGTGTTTATTGCTCGATCGTCTTTCCCACATTACGTATATATACGTACGTATTTTATGTATGTATGTACATAGTACGTATTGTGTATATATGTAAACCAAATAATTAGATGGGGGAATGAGAAAGCTTATTTTTGATTTTACAAAAATAATTTCTTTCTTGTTCTGATGCGC
>JADRCO010002193.1:0-14719 GCA_021464525.1 Rhizophagus sp. LPA8_4_AMF | reverse complement strand
TCTCGGCGTACATGCATGCTAATCACATAAATTTACATTCATTTGAAAGGCCAGAATGTACACTATCTGAACGAAAAAAGATCATTCAAATTGAATCACTACATGTGGAGATATTAACGATCAAAGTTAAAAGTTAAAAATAAATGCATTGAGCGCATTTATTCAACAACCAGTGATTATTTTCGGCTGATCTTGGGTTCATTAGATAGGTCTTGTTTTCATCTTTTAAATGAATATAAATTTATTCGCCTACCTTATGTATAACCCAAGTTATTCACAATTTTGTCACGAGAATTGTATTCCGATTTTATAATTTTAATGTTACTTCTATTAAAAAAAATTAAAGTTCAAATAACTAATTGATTTTGCGCATCAGATGATGTAGATCAATCATTGTCACATGAATTTTAATGTTTCATTCATTTGGTAAAGCTATTTTGTGGACATAGCACCTAATTCCACAAATTGGCGGATATGATTCTGTTTTCTATCAAACTCCCGCTTTGCACTAGTTCTATGTTTTTTTTTACAGTCACCATTTTAAACTTCAAGTACTTTTAAGATAGAAAGTGGGAAATAAAAGAAAAACACGCTATGCGTGCTATTTAAAGCATGGCTCGATCACCTGATTAGCCATATCAGATATCAGTTACAAAGAATTCAGGTGTTACCAAACATTTCTAAGTCACGTGATAATTCGCCAATAAAATTATAAGTTTATAACGATCAGCAATTTTTTATGATTTTTTTACTCAAACAATGGCATACAAATATAACTTAAATGGTTGGTATAGAAGTGGTAATTATAAATAATTTTGGTAAATTTGTTAATTAATATCTCTTTTCTGTTATTCTCAGTTTCCGTTAAATTTTACTTGGATCCTTCAAATACAACTAATCGGGATGCTTTTAAAGAAGGGGTAATTGAAGATAGAAAAAATCCTTCTGAACCAGAATGTCATTAAAATTAAGAATTCAACCAAAAAAAATGTAATAAAATTATTAATTTTAATTAATTATAACATAGAGTTATACGTTTTTAACTAAATTTATTTTATTTATTTAGGGATTAAAGAATCACAAATTTTTCAAATAGCCACGCAGCCATTTTAATTATCTGGTTATTTATACATTTGAATAATTATATATGTGTTTAATTTTTTGTTAATAAAATATTAAAGATCAAGTGCCTTGACACAGCGTATTTCTATGAAATTTTTTCTGTCGTTGTGTTTGATGCTTACTGTGATACGATGCACAAAACAATGTATGCTGAAGAAGATTATTAATTTTGATATCTAGCGATTATTTGTTATTTTAGAACACCATATTTTCAAGATTTGAATCCTACTGATGTAGTTTATAAGCTTTTAATTGTTACGTGAAAAATTTTGTTTTTCAGGTTGAAAATCGGTATGATGGAACTTTGTGCATGATTCTGATGGACCAAGATCTCGCTATTAAATAAAAAATATTTTGCATAATGATCAATACAGTATTTAAATTACAAATCATATACCGGTCTGACCGAATTTTGACTATATAGTGAAAATCAGTTATCTTATTAAAGTTATTATCAACCAAGACAAACGCTCAATTCTCTGATTCATTAAGAGAATTAAATACCAAGCTCTTAGCTGAGATTGCTGAGCTTAGAAAGAAGTTTGCTGAGATCGAGGGTGAGAATGATGAAATTCCCAAACTTGGTTAATCGAATGAATCAAAGTCATGCCCATGACAGGATAAATGTTCCTGTCGCAATTTTACTATTAGACATTGTAATGTTACCGTTGCAAAGGGTAGTGCAAAAATGGGGCACACGAGATTAAATGATATGCAGATCTTATCCATATAAATTAACCCGCGATTTAATCAATGACGTAATGATGTAATTTATTATTTGTTATATATATTTTCGTTTTCACATCTCCAACAATGGCGTTTTGTTCTCTAATGAAAAGTAATTTTTTATGTGATAAATGCAGAATCAAATATCTTTCTGAAAAAAAAGACATTGAGGTAATTTAAATATGTGTAATATTTGTAATATTTTCTTTAAGTTTGCATTATTAATATTATTTCATTTATTTAGTATATCAAGTATCAATATGACATAAATCGCGGTATTTGGATGATTGCTAATATCAAAGAAAAAACCAAAAAGAATAATGATAAATTGCTTGAAATATTCGATCAGAACCCTCTGGTAAAAGTTGAATTAAAGTGATTTATAAGTAAGTGAACTGAACTAATTTTTTAGAAATCTATCTATAATTACAATCTAACAGAGAATGTAATTATTAGTTACCATCTTTTAACTTCTAGGAGTTATAGTTATGTAATTGAACTATCGAGCTTGTATTAAAATTAATAAAATAAAGAGAAATGAAATTTTGTAATTAATCTGATTAATTAAGTCGTGATTAATTATATTTTCTTATCAAATAAAAAAATTTGTATAGTTTAGATGACAATCTTTGGGTGGTTGGAGCAATAAACCTATTTCAACTAATTAGAATTTAAAAAATTTTATTGAATAAAGTGATTGAATTTTCATAGTTTGTTAATATTTGTATAGATTTAACATCGCTAATAAGCATTATTCATGCATTTTACCATTATACTGGTATGATCTCATAACTATTAAATAAAAAATTAAAACATTGATTGATTAAGTGTCACTGTTATTTGCTGCACTTGCAACAAATTCTTAAAATTCTAAGATCAATATAATGATTAATTTTAAAAATAAACTTTTAGTAATCATAACATTCAAAAATTATTTTTAAAAAATACCATCACGTAATCAGCTGTCTTAGAAGTAGTCCCTGTTATTTGATGTACCTAAAATCAAATTTTTAAAATTCAAAGATCAATATTATGATTAGTATTAAAAATAAATTCTGATAGTCAGAACAATCAAAAATTAATTTTAGAAATTACTTCTTGATTGCCATCATGTAATCACATCTAGTGTTACTGTCAAAATCAGACTAATAATTTGTTTGCTTAACATCGATCCTTTATTTTATGAGATTGACGTCAATCCATTGATTTGTTTTTTCGATATAGATCCTAGAGATAATTGAGTTTAATCTCTATACTGCAGATTAGTTTGCTCGTCATCGATCTTATAAATTGCGAATGAGTTCATAATCATCTATTATCTTTTGTTTTAATTAGAACTATAGGGTCGTCGTATATTTTGCGTAATTTAGCATCATCAACTTTATGAATTCTATATTTTATTTCAGCCACTACCCAATGAGTTAGCTCTCCATAATATTTATACTTGATAAGCTGTGTATAAAATAAAATAAATATTAATGTTGCTGTAAACCTATGAACTTATTATTTAAATTACCTCAATGTCGGTTCTTTTAGAACGAATTTGTTCTTTGCATTTTTCGCATATATGATTATTGACAAGTAGAGAGCAATTAACCATTTTTTTTCTTTGTGCAGTTTAAGCTCAAACTTTATAATTTACTGTACGTGCTTATTCACATAAATAAACGATCATGTGATAATCATTTTTGTTCAGGTGATTCCATTCAATTTTTTTGAATCAATACTTTTGCATTTAAAAGTGTATTAGGTAATAAGCTTTAAATTTGAAGAGAAAGGTTAGTAATATATTTTACTTCGTGTAGTTTTTATATTACATAGACAAAAAAATTTTTTTTTTAATTCTGCCGTACTTTTACAATATGGTGTAATCTTACTATATTTAGTAGCTCTCGTTATGTTTTACACTAGTACTAGTCGCACAAATCTAGAATTTTTATTAAAAGTGATGCCCATAAAAGTTCAAGTTCCCCGCACTCTTTTCTTCTTTGCAGTATGCCTAAGAAACATGACTATTTCGAGTATTCAAATAAAAAAATTCTCCATATTCGTTATACGAATATTATCTTTATTCCGCTGTAATTGGTGGTATAGATCTTAAAGTTAATTATGAAACTATTCTCAAAGACGCGAATCAAATATATTCTAGTAAAAAGAAAATAACAAAGGTAAAGTATATTTAATTTAACGACAATCTTTGCTTATTTGTGATGATTATTTTTTATACGTAAAAATGTATGTTTGTGAATTATATGTAACATATTCACAAAATTTAAAACAGAAAACATGATATAATCAAAATCTATAAATTATTTACTTTGATGAAACTTCTTACTTTAATTTACTAAAATGATATAATAAATATAAAACATGTCATACTACACAATCACAAATTTCAATTGCATCATGTATAATTGCATAAAAAAATTCTTTAATGTATATTTTCTTTCTTTTTTATGTAATAGAAAATTGAACAACTACGAATATTTCTTTATATTTATAATTACCTTAAAAATTAGTCAAATAATATGACCAATCACTTTCAACGTTACGAATGTGACATTCTAACCATTATGTATACGGTCGACCCCTCTATAGTCACCCAGATATAATCACTTTTTAGTCACACTATATAGTATTTTTATAATCACAGGGATGTGACTATATAGAGGATTGACAACCTATTTTTTGGTTCTCAACAATTTTGAAAATGACCCGGCAACCTGGTTTTTAATTTTTTTTTTTTTGAAAAAAATTTTATGTAAAATTCACATGAAATTTTTTTTAAAAAAAGATCTTACCCGGTATAGTAATAATATAAAAAATTTTATTTTGAAATTTAACAAAAACTGACCTATGAGAACCGAAAAAATTAAGTTTGTATGATTGGCGAAAAAAATTTTTTTTTTTGTTTAAAAATAAATGAATAATTAATTAATTAATTTATTAATTAATTCTTCTTTTAATTAAATAAATAACTATAAATTATTTTCTTTAGTTAATAACCAAGAAAAAAAATAAATCATTTTTTTTTCTTTAGTTTGTAAATTAAAAAAATATTTTTTTTTTAGTAGATAAATAAAAAATAAATTTTTTTTTTTTTTGATAACATATATTTTTTTTGTCCATGCGACCCATGCCGCTACTTATTATACTATAGAAAAAGATATAATGTAACGTAATGTAATACTGTACAACTCAATTTTTTTCCTTTGTCTAAATTTTTTTTTACTATAATATTCTCATATAAATCGTAGTAATTACTTATCAGAATATTTCCAACTAAGATGGTTATAACCATCAATTATATTTTCATTTTCTTTGACTTAGATTTATTCTAAATGAAAATATATATATGTATTAATATATACAGTAATGTCTGCATGAATATTATGAAAAGAAATTTTTTTCATATAAATGCTTTACTCTCATGAACCTAAATTTTTTATGTTTCAATCTTGTAATTTAAAATACATAATATATGAAAACTAGTACTTAAACCTTAAATAGTTTATAATTATTCATTTACATGCAATGCACCTTTTAATTTTAACGGCATGAGGATATGGTTAAATGTAATGACTATCAAAAACGGTAAAAAAAAAATACCTTTTTAATGTCGATAATGAAATTTGAGAAAATCCGAAACCAGGATTAATAAAATATCTTCCCTTCAAACAAAAAAGACGATCACCTTAATAATAACAATCTGATAAAAATAATAATTATAAAGAGACACATAACAATAAACTTTCCATATAGGTTAATTACAGTATGCATTATTTTACGACCATGATCGCAAATCTGTTTATGGACATAAATTTAAGTATGAGTATTGGTCAGATAATTCAGATAATCGAGAAAAAAGAAAAAGTTTCTTTTTAGCTATAAAGCTTATTTACTTCAAGCTTGTCTATCATTCCCATTTACGACTAATTATATATTCGGATCCACAGATTACTATATATCGAATGTCCGAATATTACGTATTGTGCAGTATAATGAAACATAGCGTATATCAGATTAGATTATTGTTATAAAAAAAAACGATTTGAAAATCAAATATTAATACGGAATAATCGCAAGATATTGATAGATTTTATCCCTATATATCCCATATTTTCGTGTAAAAATTCCGTGAATATGCTAGCTACTGTACATTAGAATATAAACTAACTTCATCCCAATTAAACTTTTTATGCAAATAAGACGTTAACCGTCCAAGTGTTATTCCCGGATTTCTTTCTTTGATATGCTGTGACTGTGTCACAATTGTCATGCCTATTTTGTCGATTTATTCTAGAAAAAAAAAAATCTTTTCATAAAATTATCGTCCTTTCATCGATAATGTCAGGCATTATCGTGATTCCGACCCTGAAAAAGTGCTAATAGTAAAAATTTTTTGCCTGCGCCCTACCTCTATATGAGATCGGCATTTGAGGGAAAATTTAATTTGTTAGATGATTTTGATTGTTTGTTCCATTTAATAAAATTCAGCACATTTAAATTAAAAGGGTGCATGTAAATGAATTGACATATGATAACCGACAAACTATTTATGGGTTAACAATTAAATAATTTTTACATAAACATTACGTAAATAATATTTTAAAAAATATGAAACCAAATTTAACAGAAAAAATGTATTAAATTTTTTCATGCCTCAAATAATTTTTTTTTTTTTTTTTTTACGTTTAATACTTATCATAAAATTTTTATTTAAACTATAGGCTATTTATATACAATCATTTTTTTATAATTAATTAGTAACTAACAAATCAATAGATCCGTGCGTTTTTTTAAAAAAATTTTTTTTTTCGGATATGCCCGATATTATCTAAATTTAGTCCGAATTATTTTCTTTTATCATGATAGACAAATATAATTATTTAATTCAAGATGTGTACGCTACGTAAAATTTTATCCAAATATGATTATCACCATTCATTCCATACTTTTTAATTTCATCCATTAATGAAATGATTCCGCATGTAATAGTAATAATGTAACAAAAATATAAAAAATATCAGATTTGTAGATCTTTAACCCTTTTTTTAAAAAATTTAAATTGTGTGACGAATGGGGAAATATAATAAAAAAGATATAAGAATAATTAAGAACAATAATAATTATATATATATATATTATTGAGGGAGAGAAGATAAAAATAAATGGTAGCTGTAATAAAATAATAAAATACCATATACATACGTATGCAACTTTCCCAGTATCACCGCAGAAAAATGTCACGTTCACATGATTTTCTGCCGATCATTTATTCATTTCTAAAAGTGTATACTAATGATAAAGCATCACTCTCTGCGCCCGTTGGGGTTAGGTAGATACCAATAAATTTAAAAATAAAGCATCGTAAGATACCTAAAATAATCTTTTTTTTTTATATTTCTAAAATTGGTAACGAATAATATCGTTTATTATTAATTTATAATATTCAGTTATATTTTATGATATTATTTCAAAATACAATAAAATAAGAACTTTAATGTTTTATATGAAAGAGTTGTTCTTTTTATTGATGTCATCTAAGAGAAGCAAGAGGTAGTATTTCTTACTACTATTATTATTATTTATTCTCAATAAAACGTAAGAATTATTTAAACGTATTATGGACTCATGGTAACGCTGATTTTTTGATTTTTTGACTCTAATACAAGAAAATAAACAAATTTTATTGATATTACAATATTACAATTATTAAAAAGAAAAAATGACGCAGTATTGATAATTAACTTAGAAATGATCGGCATCAAAATCACGTGAACGTGACATTTTTCTGCGGGAAGTTATACGTATGCATACTGCGTCGTAATGTTAATATTCCGAGAACTTTTTATTCTTCAATATAAAAAATCGATTGTAAATATTGTTTCAAGAATCAAAACTAGTTTTTCATAATTTTTTAATGAAAATCTTGATAATAACTGTTGAGATTTTCTAGATGTTTTTCATAGAGAAAGGAAAAAAAAAAAAGAATTTTCCTTCATAAAAAAAAGGTTAAAAAATACATAAATATTTGTTTACAAAGTTGATTGTTGACAATCCGAATAAATAATGGTAGAATAATAAAATACGGAATAAAAATTTTCTTATATTTATTTAACTTAATCGAATAAAAAAATTGAAACAGTTGTTTGATCATCGTAAAACAAATTATAAAGCCGATATGCATATTTGCCGATTATGAGTATTGGATAGATTTGCCAATAATATTCGAGTTTTGCCATTAAATAAAATTACGAATTTTAAATCGTTTTAATTAAAGTGAATATGAGATTGGAGTTAAATATCGAACATAATCATCCTTAATAGAAATTAATTCCATTAAAGATTTGGGTTGCGAAGGGATCATAAGATCATTAGTGTTTTGACGGGGTAATTGACTAAAATAATTCAATGTATACGAATTGGTACTTGCATGTCTTATTTTACGTTGAATTCTACGATTTTGAAAAGCACGATTATATCGTGACACATATGATGATGAATGAGCTTGGATTGCATTGGTAAGACATTTTTTTTGTTGTTCAACTTTTCTTTGGTACAGAGAAGAACTATAAAACAGCAGAAGAAATGAGAAAAATTAAAAAGAGAAATAAATCATTACAATAAAAAGTTCTGAATTCTAGTTAAAAGGATAAGGTTTTTTTTTGCTGTATGCTTTGATTATTTTTCCCCCTTAAAAATTTTTAGAGTGAAATGCTAAATAGGTTGTCACGCAGATAAATAACCCTTATATATAATGTCGTATCACCTCCCTTTAAAAGAAAATTTCTACGAAAGAAAAAAAAAATTCTTTTCTTTTCTTTCTTTTTTAAACTTACCATTCTAAACTAGTTTTTGAAGAAACAAGTTTGTTTTCTTTTCTGTCACAAAATGACAGGCCCATACGTCTCCATAAAGCATTCTTTATACGAATTAAATGCCTTTCTTCTGCGTGTAGTTTGAGTTGGTTGCTAAAGTTTAAAATATTATTATTTACTTCATGTTGAGATTGAAGTGATTGTTGGGCAGCTTTCTGAGAGAGTTTTTTGGAATGGGAAGAATATTTTCTGAGTTTCTTTTGTCCTTTTTTTTCGCGTTCTTCATGTAATTTTTCTTGACAGATAGTAAGCTGTTTACAAATTTCTTTATAAGAGGAGATAATATCAGTATCGGTCAAGTCATGAGTTTGACCGAGATAGTCAACAGATTGAGTAGCGATATAAGTGAATGATGGGTGTTCCATTTTTTCTCCTTTCTAAAGAATTATATTTTTGTTCAATCGAGAAGTTTTTTGTCAAATAAAAAATTTTTTTTAATACAAAAGAAAATATATATTTTTCTTGAGTCGAATTTATTCAACGGACGTTTTTATTGTTTTTGTTCTCCAAAAATATTATTAATTATAAAAAGAAGTTTCGAAATATTGTTTTTGAAAATTGAAGCAAATTAAATCTGCGGGTTCTTTTTTTAATATTTATATTTAAATGTATATCACATAAAGAGAAACGAACCAAAGAGAAGTATACCGTACTTTCAAAAATAAATAAAAGAATAAATAAATATAAAAAATAATAATAATATGGAATAAAAAAAAAATTCTTTAAAGTAAGAAAAAGAAATGATTTTTTTTTCCATCGTTAAATAGTAGAATTACCAGAAGGTTTTTATACGAAAAAAAAAAACTTTTTTCGGATCACACATTCTTTCTTAGTCAAGTATTATTAATATATACTTTAGTAATGAAAAAAAAAAAATTTTTTTTTTTTGTTTAAAATTATATATATTTTTAAACTAAATAAAAATTTAAATAATAAATCATCTATAAATAATCAAATGATAAGAAAATATGTTTGTTAAAAAAAAATTTTTTATCAAAATAAATAAATCTGTAGATAAAATAAATAAATAAATAAATAAATAATAAATAAATTTTGTAAATAATTTTAAAATACATGAATCAATGTGATTTTTTGCAAATAAAGTAAAATAACGTTATTTCCCTAGATTATTTTTATTTTATTTTTTTTTTGAAAAACACAAGCATAAATGATCATACATATATGCGCATAATACTACAATATATAATATACTGTGTAATATTATGAATAAATTTACAACTAAAAAATTTTTTTTTATATTATAATAATTATTTTTTATATTATAATAACTATTTTATATATTGTAATAATTTTTTTTTATCTTATCAAAGATGCAAATGTAAAAGTATATAATCAACTACACAACTCTTCCTTTTGTGTAAACTATGTAATCAAGCACGCCGGTTTGTAATCACTTAAATTTGAACTTCCATCCGATTAGATAATTAAATTAAATCTGTTGTTATAGAATTGATAAAATGAGCATGATTATGTTTAATAGACCGAAAAGAGGAAACAAAGAATTAAAAACGTCATATTTACGTATTATTTTCTACAAACAAGTCATATAACATAATCCGTAATTCCGTAAATTCGGATATCCGAATTAAGCTCGGATGAAAGTTATTCGGATAAAATTTAAGGATGCATCAATACCACCATATATTTGAAAATATTAAAATTTTAGTACATAAAAAAAAAAAATTTTTTAATATATATATAATAATTTTTTTAATATACGCAATGAATTAAAAAATAAATTCTTTAATACATAAATATTTTTTTTTTTTTTTATGTAATAGACAACGACTCCGAAAATTTATTTATATTATAATTATAATAGTAATAACCCTTGAAATTATTCAACCCCGTTTATCAATTTAAGTAAATAAATAATTTTATCGTATGGACAGACCACCTTACTAGTTAGTACTCGGATACGACGTAAATGAAATATATATAATGTAACCTAACTTTAAAAAAAAAAAAAAATTTCTTTGTTTAATATTTTTCTTTAGTTGATAGACAATAAAATTTTTTTTTTTTTTTTGTTGATAAGTAGGCAAAAAATAAATAATTGTTTTTTTTCTTTAGTTGACCAATTGAGATAATTATTTTTTTGCCATGTGACCCATGCCCCTACTTATTATACAATAAAGAAAATATCGTATAATGAATGTAACGTAATATAAATACTGTACAACCTAATTTTTCTTTATGCATAAAAAAAACCGATATTTCTTATACAAACCTTAATAATTACTTATCAGAAATATTTCAAATAACATCAATTGTAATTTCATTTTGAATAATATGATAGAAAAAATATTTTTTTTCCAACATAAATTCTCTTTTTTCAGGCCACTCGCTGAACCTAAATTTTTTTGTGTTGCAATCATGTACTAAATTCAATATATGAAAACCATAAATAGTTTATCTCGGTAGTACCAAGTGTCCCATTTACATTAATTTAAAAGGGATTAATGATTAAATGTAATGACTATCAAAAACGGCAATAAATTTAATGCTGATGTCGATAGTTGCCTGATTAAATTTGAGAATATCCGAAGGAAAAAAGAGTTTGATAAACTTCAAGCAAAAAAAACAATCATTTTTAACAATCTAATAAAAAAGGAAAAAATACAATAATAATTATAAAAAGAGACACATTAAAATAAACTTTCCATATATTTTATGTGGTTTTGTTTATTTAATTATGCATTATTTTACAACCAACAAAATCCGATAAATGAGTATTGATCTCAGATAATCTTTTTATTTCGAGGAAAAAGGAAAAGTTTTTTTTTTTAATTTTTAACTTCAAGCTTCGTATCGATTCCCATTTATGACTATCCGCTGATCATGTCCAAATTACTGTCCGAATATTACGGATTGTGTAGTATTTTGTCCGAATATTTCCCTTATATGACTTGCTCCAATTAAATTTTATGCAAATATGACGTTTATCATGTCAATTGTCATACCTATTTTTGCAATTGAAAAAAAAAAATTCTTTCTCTGTTTATTTATTTTCCTCCGACATCTTGCATTATTTTTTTTAACGTTTATGATAATAAAATTCAACCCTTTTTAGGGGTATATCGGTCACAGGATTGGTGAAAATGCTACGTGGTTCATTTTCATCCAATCATTCTACTCGCCCATCCCATAACAGAAAAAACGTATTTTTTTTTTATATACCTCGAAAAAGTTTGGTTGTACTGACAGTATAAATTACGTTATTTACGTATTCTTTTATGTTTACTTTACATTATAAATTTTTTGTTTAACTGTAGTAACTAATAAATCAAATTTTTAAATTAATCTTTTTATTCGGTTATACCCAAACGTTTTATGATATATTACTTAAATTTAATCCGATTACTTTCCTTTTGTTTTAATCGATATGCGTACGCTACGCAAAACTCCGAATATTGCGATTTGGGCCTTAATTAATAGTAATATTATTATTATTGAAGTGATGACGGAACAATGATAATTATTGTACTTTATTATTATTAAACCATATAGTATGTGTAATATTAACAGTTAATACAGTATAATAAATGGAATAAAACAAAGTATCGAGATTTTTTTTGTTATTATTTTGTCAAGAATTCTTTTATGTGACCACTATTTTTTCTTAAAAAAAAAACACAGTAAATAAATTGTGTACCGAATAATAATTATATTATATATGTGTATAATATAGAAGAAGGATAAATCGTTTTTTCTTTAAAAATAAATGTAATCACCATTACTTTTATTATTCTTTTTTTTTTTCCTTTATTTTAGACTTTCAGCTTGAGCAAACGAAAGGTTTCGGTTATTTCAAGATATTATTTTAAATATATTTACACAAATAAAAACGTTTCTTGGTAAACGCTTGAAATTTTATTATGTTATACATATTGTAGTAGTGGATGTAAACGCGAAAATGAAATAGGTTCGGTCTTAGGATTTGCCTCGAAATGTCAAATAATACGAAAAAATCATTGTTACACATCACATGCTGAACAAAAAATAAGAGAAACGGGATTTTAATGACAGATATTTTTATTAGATATTCACCAATATTAGTAGCATTGATTTCTATTGGCCACCGCAGTATTCCTAATGGCTTTATTATTATTGGATGGGGGATATCCGTCGGTCTTTGACCGATATTTGTTCCCTCATCCAATAACTATTTATTATTTTATTATTCAAACGGAGTGGAGAAATTATCTTTTGCTTAATGGTTGGTTCCCATTAAAATAGTGGTAACCATAATAAAACAATATCTCAAAAAAAAAATTTGTTTTATTTTAATTGTTCATTGATCACCACATACAGTACATACATATGCATGTAACATAATGCTAGTGTTCTGAGAACTGCTTTTCTTCGTTTAATTTTATACAAAAAATCGAATAAAAATTTTTTTGTAAAAGTTTATATAATTATTTTGAGGTTTTTCTAGATGTTTTCATAAAGGAAGAAAAAAAAAACGAGAATTTTCTTCCCAAAGAAAAATACATATATATTTGTCGACGAGTTAATTGTTCTTAAACAATCCGAATTAATAAAAATAATATTAAAAAAATTACGAAATAAAACTTTTATCTTCGAGGAAAAAAATTCGAAACAGTCGAAATAAATAATAATAAATAATTAATCGTCGCCAGATCGTAAATTTGTAGTACAAATTATAAAGCCGCTTTATAATTTTGCCGATTATGAGGATACGATAGATTTGCCAATAATATTCAAGTCTTGCCATTAAACAGATTTGCATAAATTGTTAAAATGAATTTGAAAAATATCGAATATAATAATCATCCTTAAATTAGAAAATTAGAAATTAATTCCGTTAAATATTTGGTTCACGAAAGGATTGTTGCTTGTGTTTTGCCTTGGTAGATGTCTAAAATAATTTGTATACGAATCGAATGTACTTGCATGTCTTATTTTTCGCTTTATTCTACGATTTTGAAGAGAACGATTATATCGTGGCACATATGATGATGAATGAGTTTTGGTTGTATTGGTAAGACATTTTTTTTGTTGTTCATCTTTTCTTTGGTACAGAGAAGAACTATGAAAACAGTAGAAAAAATGAAGAAAATTAAAAAGAGAAATAAATCATTACAATAAAAAGTTCATTTTTTTTTAGTCTGAATCCTAATTAAAGGATGAAATTTTCTTTTCTGTTCATTTTTCCCCCTTAAAATTTTAATGCTGTCACACAGTTAATTACCCCTTATAATGTCGTACCACCACCTCCCTTTAAAAGAAATATTTCCTATGAAAGAAAAAAAAAGAATACTTTTCTTTTCTTTCTATTTTAAACTTACCATTCTAAACTTTTTGAAGAAACAAGTTTGTTTTCTTTTCTGATACAAAATGATGAGCCTATACGTCTCCATAAAGCGTTCTTTATACGAATTAAATGCTTTTCTTCTGCGTGTAAAGCGGATTCTTCTATCTGTAGTTTTAGTTGGTTGCTAAAGTTTCCTATCGTAACAGCATTATTTTCTCCACGTTGAGATTGTTGAGATCGTTGTGATTGTTGGGCAGTATTTTGAGAGAGTTTTTTGAGTTTCTTTTGTCCTTTTGGTTCGCGTTCTTCACGTAATTTTTCTTGACAGATAGCAAGCTGTTTACAAATTTCTTTATAAGAGGAGATAATATCAGTATCGGTCAAGTTATGAGTTTGATTGAGGTAGTCAACAGATTGAGAAGCGATATAAGTGAATGATAATTGTTCCATTTTTTTCCTTCCTAAAGAATTATATTTTTAAATGTTTGAGTAAATAAAAATTTTGTTTTAATAAAAAAATTTTTTATATAATTATTTGAATATATATCACGTAAAGAGGAACCAAAATTGAAAAGAGAAAGTATACCTTTCAAAAAAAAAAAAATAACTAAAAAAAAAAAGATTTGTTAAAGCAAAAAAAAAAAAAAAAATTTAAATTTTTTTTTCTTTTTTAATAAAAAAAAAAAAA
>JADRCO010002192.1:0-14748 GCA_021464525.1 Rhizophagus sp. LPA8_4_AMF | reverse complement strand
AAAATTGGAATTAACATTGCCCAATGTTACACAAACTTCCAAAAAAGGAAATTTCCATTTTCGCTAAAACCGGTTACACTATGATACACAAACTTCCAAAAAAGGAAATTTCGTTAATTCCGGTAGAAATTATACGAAATGACAAAAATTTTTTTTATAAGACCGCAGTCCAGACCACAGTCCTATAGGACCGATCGGTCCCGGTCCTCGGTCCAGTCCCAGACCGTGGACCGATGAAGACCGGACCAAGACGGACCGGACCGGACCGTTAACATCCCTAAGCGCATCTTCATTCTCATTATAATAATGCTTGTGGGCCACTAGGTTCCTCATACACGATACCATCTTCTGCAATCCATATTACTCGATCTTTCTGTTTCAGTCTTGATTTCACATAGTTCCCTAATGGCCATATTACCTGTTTCATTGCTTCCCGAAAAATTGATTATTTGGCCAAAATTAATGAAATATTAGCACAAGATGAATTAAGCGACAAGATTATGATTATGGATAATAATAATTATGATAATGAAGATTTAGGTATGTATATCAAAGGAGGATATTTAAAATACGTTTTAAAAAATATAATTACTAAATATTATTTTATTACATAATTAGAAAACTTTAGAATTAAAGATTAAATACGAGTAAAGATCAGGCGTAGTTAAATTATTTATTTATGTAGTTTATTTGCGCTAAACTCTGAATCACAAAATGTATTTATGTATTGATATTATTGATACTAAAACGTGTTTATTATAAATAATTATTTTTTATATGTATCATACGGATTTATGATATTGAACTCTCAGATTTCTTTTACAAAGTTTATAATCATCAAGATTCAATTCATAATCTTTTGGACTTTTATATATTTAACTGGGTAGTCGATATAACAGCTTCTTGCATCACAGTTAAGATCGAAGTTAAATAAAAAAAAAATTTATTATATAATAAACAAGCATTAAAACATAAAATCATGTTTAGCGCGTGTAATTCTCACTAATTTAGTTACAAAAAAAAAAAAAATTGGCATTGTACCTAAAAAAAGAAAATAAATAAGTAAAATAGATTCTATTTAAAGATTTATTAGTATCTTTAACAATTTATTTAAGTGACAAAACTATTAATTAATACCTGAAAATTTCCTGCTTATTATATCATCGCTTCGTTCATAATAATCTTAAGTCGATCACGTAGGGTGGTGACAAAAAACACGGAAAAAACATTTCAAATAAAAGTATATATTATAAGAATTAATGGCAAAGTTATTTTTAATATGCAATCAGTAATCATTACTCATAGTGAAGTTATCGGTGTACCTGACTATTACTCAAATATTTAAATGATTTTAAAATTGTAAGTAACATTGCAAATTATTTTTCGCTCTTGAAAATCTTTTTATTGATTCCTCTTTATTAAAAAAAAAAAAAAATAAGAAAATGGTATGATAAATTTTTTATTTTGAGAAATATGGTGCCCTCCCTGTTAAATGCTATAAATATTTAAACATTAATGATTTGTAAAATGTGCAATAGGTTAATTTCACAGTCGACCAGATTCGTGATCTTGTACGTATTAATAAAATTTAACATGAAAAGTTATTTATTAATTAAGAAAAAATTTTAATCGTTCGAAAACTCTTAAATAACTTAGATGGATCGAACCACAAACGTGCGTAATATTTCTGTTATCGCACATGTTGATCACGGAAAGTCCACGCTTACTGATTCTTTGGTATCCAAGGCCGGTATTATGGCTCAGCAGAAAACTGGTAATCGATACACAGATGAACGTCCTGATGAACAAGAACGTTGCATTACAATCAAATCTACAGCAATTTCAATGTATTTTGAATTTCCAAAGGAGGATTTAATAGATGTGAATGGAAAGACTGATGGTATAAATCAATTTTAACAAAATATTTTATTTACAATAACTACTTAATAATCGATTTGCATGTTTTCGCTTTTATTATTAATTAGGTGAAGGATTCTTAATTAATTTGATTGATTCTCCTGGGCATGTAGACTTTTCATCTGAAGTAACAGCTGCTCTTCGAGTTACTGATGGTGCCTTAGTTGTCGTTGATTGTGTTGAAGGCGTATGCGTGCAGACAGAAACTGTCTTACGACAAGCTCTTACTGAACGAATAAAGCCTGTAGTAATTATTAACAAAGTTGATCGCGCCTTATTGGAATTACAACTTACAAAAGAAGATTTGTACAAAGTATGTATAAAAGGATAAAAAATTAATTTCTCTTTATAGTACAATATTAAATATAAAAATTATTATATTCTAGTCTTTCCAACGTACAATTGAATCAGTAAATGTCGTTATTTCTACTTATTTTGACAAATCTCTCGGTGAAATTCAAGTTTACCCCGAAAATGGTACTGTTGCTTTTGGATCAGGTCTTCAAGGGTGGGGTTTTACTCTTCGTCAATTTGCTCAACGCTATTCTAAAAAATTTGGTGTTGACAAAATAAAGATGATGCAAAAGCTTTGGGGTGATAACTATTTCAATCCTATTATCAAGAAATGGTCTAAACAACCAACTGTCCTGAATGACAAGGGTGATATGACTGAACGCGCCTTTTGTATGTTTGTCTTGGACCCTATCTATAAGTTATTTGATGCTATCATATATTCTAAGAAAGAAGAACTTGAAAAAATTCTCGAAAAGTTAGAAATTACTTTAAAAAGTGATGAAAAAGATCTAGAAGGAAAAGAACTTCTCAAACTCGTAATGAATAAATTCTTGCCTGCTTCTGATGCTTTACTGGAAATGATAATAATTCATCTACCATCACCTGTATCTGCTCAAAAATATCGTGCTGAAATGTTGTACGAAGGTCCTGCTGATGATGAATGTGCTATCGGTATACGTAACTGCGATCCTAAGGCGCCTCTTATGTTTTATGTGTCTAAAATGGTACCATCAACTGATAGAGGCCGTTTCTACGCCTTTGGACGTGTATTTTCGGGTACTGTTAGATCTGGCCTTAAAGTTCGTATTCAGGGTCCTAACTATCAACCTGGTAAAAAGGACGATTTGTTTATCAAACCTATTCAACGCACAATTCTTATGATGGCCCGTTTTGTTGAATCTATTGAAGAATGTCCTGCTGGTAACATTGCTTGTCTCGTTGGTATTGACCAATATCTACTTAAGTCTGGTACTATTACTACTTCGGAAATTGCTCATAATTTGAGAATCATGAAATTCTCCGTATCACCTGTAGTTCAAGTAGCTGTTGAAGTAAAAAATCCAAACGATTTATCCAAATTAGTTGAAGGATTAAAACGTTTGTCTAAATCAGATCCTTGTGTTAAAGTTAGCACATCAGAGTCTGGTGAACATATTGTAGCTGGTGCGGGAGAATTACATTTAGAAATTTGCATAAAAGATTTACAAGATGATTACGCTCAAGTTCCAATCAAAATTAGTGAACCTGTTGTATCTTACAGAGAAACTGTTCAAGCTGAATCATCAATAATTGCTTTATCAAAATCGCCGAACAAGCATAACCGTATATATATGAAAGCTTTGCCTTTACAAGAAGAACTTTCCAACGACATTGAAAACGAAAAAATTTCATCCCGGGATGACGTCAAGTTACGTGCACGTGTCCTTGCTGATAATTACGGCTGGGACGTTACCGATGCTCGTAAGATTTGGTGTTTTGGTCCTGAAACTGTTGGACCAAACTTATTGGTTGATGTAACCAAGGGAGTTCAATACCTTAATGAAATCAAGGACTCTTGTATTGCTGCCTTTCAATGGGCCACTAAAGAAGGTGTATGCTCTGAAGAAAATATGCGTTCTTGTCGCTTTAACATTCTTGATGTGGTATTACACGCTGATGCTATTCATCGTGGTGGTGGACAAATAATGCCTACATGTCGTCGCGTTATACATGCTGCATCTTTAACAGCTACTCCCGGTCTTATGGAGCCCATTTTTCTCGTAGAAATACAATGTCCTGAAGTTGCCATGGGTGGAATATATGGTGTCCTAAATAGACGTCGTGGTCACGTCTTTGCAGAAGAACAACGTCCTGGTACTCCATTGTACACCATTAAAGCTTATTTGCCTGTAAGTTATAACCTAACGGGTTTAATAATCTTATATCATTATTTCATATATAAACTAATTTATTAATTTTCAGGTAAACGAATCCTTTGGTTTCACTGCCGATCTTCGTTCAAATACGGGAGGTCAAGCCTTTCCTCAATGTATGTTCTCTCATTGGCAACTTATGAATGGAACTCCATTAGAACCCGGTACAGTAGCAAATATAGTGAAAGGAATAAGGAAAAGAAAAGGTCTCTCAGAAGAAGTATGTAAAATATCATTTACAGTATATTCGAATGTGATTTTCTCGTAAATTGTAACTTAACCATTTTAATTAATTTACAGATACCTAGTTTAGATAAATACCTAGATAAACTCTAAACTCTAAACGAAAAAAAATGTCTTATAAATTTAATGTATATTTATACTCTCATACTAATTAATCCTTGAAATTTTAGATTTGAAAGAAGTCGAAACTTTCATGATACAAAAAACATTTATATCTTGTTTTTTTTCTTTTTTAATTTTCGAACTAATACATGCAACAGTATTTAGTTAATAATAATCAATGAATTGTGTAATAAAAATAAAAAGTAATTAAAAAATTAAGTTATAATAATAAATTCTTAATTTCATAATTTGGACTTTATGTGAGCAACATTAAGAATTGTATTTTATTTATGATACTACATTTTTTCTCAGTGTTCAACAGCATATCAGTTAGGATGTGGAAGCAATTGCCTCTTTGTTTGATTATTTGACTCTTATTATAGCATTTTCAATAATGAAATATTATTTCTTCTTTTCATTTTTAAACGAAGAAATGAAGAAATGCAGTGTATAAAAATCAAAAAGTATTAACATATGTTAACGTCATAATTTTTTTATGTAACCAAATATAATGCAAATCACTAAAATATACTATTTTGATGATCAAATCCCATAAATCATCAATTTCCTTTAATAACCTAACATATCAGGAAAAGTAGAAATTCCTCGTGAACAAATACCAAAGAGAACATTTAGTTCGGAGTCGAATATTTATTCTTTAATATCGGTTCACGCGTTCCCGTTCTCGAGAATTATTTTGGTTTTTAGTTCTTATTCACGTAGAAGTTTTAGAATTTATTTTTTTTTTTAAGGATTTCTACGAAATGAAGACCAAACATTTTTAAAAAAGTAATATTTTTATTTTTTTGCCATGATGATCCTAATTGTTTTTGTGAAACATTTCACAGAAAAAAAAAGGGTTTTATGAACAATTTTTCCGACAAAAAATTTCTCAAAAATTTTGCTTATTTTTCTTAATTCAAAGTTACCTATTAATTTTTTATTAAAGCATTTATTAATTTTTATAAATTTTAAAATAATTTCAATTTGTATTTTAACGTTAAAGAAATAAAAAATAAGAAAATAATAAATAAAAAAAAAAAATAACTATTATCCAAACAAGTAATATAAAAAAATTTTTATTAAATTTATTCTCTTTTTTTTACGTGATTTTAACGAAATTTGTTATTATATATATATTATAGTAATGTTTAGAAAACCTCCATCAAACATCAAAAGTTATTCACCATTACGTAGTTCAGATCGTAGAAGATTTAAGGATGAAATATTAAAAAAATTCCCATTATTAGAATCTTCAATTAATAATTTGATCGAATCTTCAACGGATGCTACAGATTCAAAATCAGAATCTCCGTTTAATATTATAGTACCTGAAAATACTCAATTAGCAAAATTTAATTCAAATTTAGGCATACATGGAGTAATTTATACTACCAAAGAAAAACAACCTCTTTGGTTTAAAAAGGATAAAGATAAAAATGAAATTTTGGTTCCAAGCGGTAAATTATATTTTATAAAATATACATACATATTTTTTTTTAAATAAAACAAATTAAATATTAATATTCGTTTATTTTTATATTTTTATTTATAGTTTATATGTTGTGGAAATTTCCTGATATGTTGCCAAAAATACCAACATTTGATATGGTGATTTCCAAATTAACTGGCGGGGCTAATCTTATGATTCCAGGTATCGCATTCCCTTCTGAAGGTTTGCCTGAAGTAAATGAAGGTGAACTTGTATCTGTTGTGGTTAGAGGTTCAAAGCAAGTATCGTTAAGTCAATAATATATCATCGTTTTTTTTTTTTTGATTAAATTTAAGATTTTTCTAATTTTTATATATTTTAGCATACCGATGGCAGTAGGAACAATGAATATATCAACAAAATTGCTTAAATCAGGGAGTACTCGTAAAGGAATTGCAGTTAATGTAATTCATATATTTGGTGATTGTTTATGGAGTATGGGCGATCAATCTAGTCCACCAGAATTATCTGATGCTAAAACTTTTCAAGAAAATGTTGAATCTGAATCATCTGAATCAAAAGTTGCTGATATAAATGAAGAAATAGACGAAGATGTTGAAGTTGAAAATTTAGAAAATGAATTTGAAACCAAATTAACAGTTTCAGGTCGAAAAGAACATATATATTTTTTTGAATTAAATCAAATAATCTTTAATCTAATTAATTTATATTATTTTTATTTTCTTTTATTAATGTAGAAGTCGATAAATTATTACAAGATTCATTTTATCAAGCATTAATAGAAAAATTGACACCCGCTACTCCGTTACCAATGTCAACTTCCCAATTTTATTCTGCTTACATTTTACCATGTCGTCCTATTGGTACCGAAAATGAAGTTGATGTTAAAAAGTCAAGTTATAAAAAGGTACAATAACAGTTTATAGGAAGTTGAATTATTTTTAAATTTCCATATTTCATATTTTAAAAATTTTTTCTTATTCTTTTGGTAGGTTACAAAGTTCTTGAGCGCTATGGAAAAAAAGGGAGTTATTAAGATGAAAGGGGATTCCACTCTTATTCATGTTGAATGGAATCATGAAAGGTAAAAATTTGTTAGCATCGAATGTGAAAAAAAATTCTTGAAAAATCATATATTTAATTCGTTTCAATCGTTTATCATAATCTTAGCTTAACTGGATTTCGACCTCATAAAACTATTAAGAAGGTCACTTCGTCCACTTCACTTAATGAAAAACATCCGACAATTGAGATTAAACAAGTGTTTAAACCAAAAGGTCCCATTGTAGATTTTTTTAAAGCTCAGGGTGAAAAGTAAGTTAAATTTTTTGATTTTTATTTAAAGTTATAAATCAAATATTAATCTAATTTTTTTTACTTTGTATAAGTGTTGAGTCAAATACTGTATATGAACCCGAACAAATTAGATCGATTGTTTTGAAATATCTTAAATCTCATGATTTGTCTGATAAACAAAATCCAAAGTTCGTCATGATTTAAGAAGTTAATTCGTGATTTTTATTTTTTGGGGTAAATCTCCTTATTAAATTCAAAAATTATTTCTTCTAGGTTTGTTATTCCTGATGAACCAATTCGAGAAATTTTAGCAAATAAATCAGGAGGAAGAGTTCCTGATAAATGGATAAGAAGTGATTTAGTGAAAGAAATACAATCAAAAATGGAGGATCAACATTATGTTATATTACCTGGTCATGATCCTGAATTAAGGTTTGTATTTTTATATCATGTTCAAATATTTTAATTATTGTATTTTATTAAGAGACTTATAATAAAACAAAATAATAGGAAAGGATTACCAAAAAATATCCAAATATCCGAGTCTACACGTACAGGAAATAAAGTTGTTACTACTATTCGTGGATTAGAAAGTTACGGAATGAATCCTAATGATCTTATCGAACCACTTCAAAAATTATGTGCATCGAGTGTTTCAGGTAATAATATATAAATACAATATCTATAATATTTTAAAAAACCAATTTTATAGTCAAAATATTTAATATATATACATTATACATTTTTTTATAGTTAATCCAACACTACAATCTTCTCCCAAAAAACCTTTGATGGAAGTTATGGTACAAGGACCACAAATTAAACTTGTCAAAAAATATTTAATGGATACAAAAGGATTTCCTGAAAAATATATTGAAACTACGAACGTTAAAAAAAAAGGAAAGAGATGATGATGAATGAGTCAAATTTGTTATTACGTGACTTATTGGCAATTAAATATGGAGCTAAAAAAACATTATAAGAATTTGTATATTAAACTCATTTTTTATACCTTTCATTTAATTTATTACACTAACTTTTAATTGAGTATTGACTCTAACATGTAACGAGGATTATTATTTCTCTTGCATTTTTCAATAATTGTTATTCAAATAATTTAATTTAGAATATAATTTAATCAATAAGTGAAAATTTTATAGTGTAATAAAATCTGATGCAAAAGGTAGTTGTGCTTTAGTTTTTATTTAATATATTTATAATGTTGAAAATATTAAAAAAAAAATCAAATTCAATAATCTAATTAAAATTCTTTATTAATAAGTCACGAAAATCTTTAATTAATTTATTGTATGAATTGTGTCATGCGATTTGAATTTATGATTCGCTAATATCAGTATTGCACTTTTTCTAAAATAAATACAGGATTTTATAATTATGAATTGGTAAATTTATGATAAATTGTTGATGAGGAGAAATCAAACCAATCAAACCCAAATTTTTTTATTTAAAATTTTTGACGAATTAGAGATTCCAAAAGGAAAACTGAACGATAATATATTTTGTACTGCATCAATATCTTAATTACTTTAAATATCAATATTCCGAGATATTGTATAAGGATATTAAAATATCATCCGAATTTCAGTGATATTTAAATTTTTTACGTATTAAATGTTAATAAATCTATTGTGCCCAAATTTTTAATTATTCAAATTAATTAGTATGGAATCATCAAAAAGGATATCCCATTTTCTACCAAAATTAAGAATTTATGTACCCGGGTTTTAATACGGGGGGATATTATTTTTGGGGTACTATACGCAGTGGCATACGGGATATTTATATTTTAACAAGAAGTTAGACTTTTAGACGAATAAAATTCTTACATATTATTAATATTATTTTATCATAAAATTCCACAACATGAATTATGTTGGTATTTTATACAACTATCCTCTCTTTGCCAATTTTGGCCATATACCTCACACAGTACCCACGGGCCATGGGTACTATTCAATTTACTGTATGCAGTGGCATACGGTAGATGATGTAGATGAAAAATTATACTATATGAAACAGGAGCAAGTGTTAACCTTGTAATTCTAAAATATAACTTCATTAAAGATATTTGTTGCATTAAGTTGTGATTGTTGCATAAATTCACCACACCGTTTGAAAAATTTCAAAATATTAATTGTTGCAAAAGGTGATTTTGGGCAAAATTTTTTCATTAAATGGCCCGAAGGATAAATGATAGTTTAACGATTGAAATTTGAGAAATTAAATAAAAAATATGTAATCCTAAAATACTCGCGGAAAACACTTCATTCTTTCGTATTAATTTTCATAAAATTAAATTAATTTTTGGGAATTTAATGTTTAATTCTATCTATGTGACATATGATGCATATTAGGTATCATTTTACATCTGATGTCCGAGATTAAAACAATAATATATAAACTTAATAATTTAATTAATGATATCTTCTAATTCATCCAGTTTTTGAGCTTCCTCTAACAACCATGCAATATGGCCAAGAACTTTTTTTACCCGATTTTCCATATCTTCATCCCCATATATAATGACCACTGGTTTTGATAGTTTAAACTTGGGATTTCTTTCATTATCTAATGAACACTCCAAAAAAAACCATTTTTCAGAATCAGTTATAATACCAAAGACCTTTTTCTTCTTATTTGATAAAGCTGATTCACATTGAACTGCATTCTGAGCAATACCTTGTTGAAAATCTTTATCTTTAACTTCAGTAATACCAATTATCCTAGAAGTTTGAACTTGAATTAAAGCAAAATCTACAGGTCCATGACCATTCAGACCTGAGACATTTTTTTTCTGGACAAATCTTAAATTTATCCTCAAAAAAATTGGAACAAACATACTGACTTTTTGATGCTTCATTTCCAATAGGAATAGCCTTGAAACGGAAATTTAATTCAGTCATAAGATGTTTGATTATCACTTGTGACTTTTCATCATTCAAATCTACATACCCACAAGTAAAAAGTGGAAATACTGATAATGTTGGATCAGTATCTTCACTAAGCTTATAGAATGCACATACTTTTGGAAAGGTCCAAGTGGAAAAGGATAGTGATGTTTCTATAAATACAGTGAATTTAAAGCTACTTCTTGATACAAATAACTGGAGCATATTTTGAAATTCCAAGTCACTTTTTGGAGAGTATTTTTCATCATTACATGAAAATACAAGTGTTGTACCATCTTTTTCAAATTCTGGGGATTGATATAAAGCAAATATAGTTTTTTTAAGATCTCTAAGAGTTGCTTGTTCTATATTTGCAATCCATTTGAATGCTTTTGTACGTTTTGGATTAACTATAATATTGAATTCTAAATTACAAAATATATATCAGTATAATTTTAATTACAAAATTTCTTCAATATAGCCAACATACCATATATAGTTTTCTGAAGCAGTTTCTGCAATTCTGCTACTTTATTTATCAACTCTAGCTCTTGTTTAGTTTTTACAGTTTTTGGTAAAGATACAATAATATGAATATGTTCATCAGCAGGATCTTTAGTAAAATACTTGCTTATTTTCTTTGTTGCAAGAAGCTCATTATTTTCATGAACTTGAAAATTAATTAACTCATTATAACAATCATCAGGAATTTCAGCCTGCCAGAGTTTCAGTTGGTCAGGATCAATATTAGCAAAATCATTGCATTTCTCTTTTTGAATCAAACTCTTAAGCTCACTAATGGTTTTGTTCTTATTAATATTGATAGCAAAGGCATTATGAACATTTTCTTGGACTATACAAAAAAGAGTAATAGTGGATCGACTTTTTTTTGATTGTGGATTAATATTTTCCTTTTCTTCTAGTTTTCGTTTTACAGAATTCTTCTATATTGATGGTAAATCTTAACAAATCATAAAATTATCATATAAATTTATAATTTATTTACTAACCTTATTTAATTCTGTAATCACTTCTTTCCAGTAAATTTCTAATGTTTTTGCATGACGTAATTGTTCTTTATTTACCTAATAAGAAAGATTATTAGATGTGTGCACTTTTTTATTTAATGATAAAAGAAGGTACATAGCCTGTTCCTCCTCCAGAACAAGCAGACTTTTACCAATGACAAATTTCAGGCACCTGAATTAAGAACTTGGAGTGGGTACCAAGTGGTTTAATCCAGATCCTAAGCAGCCTAGGAGTTACCCTTCCTTTTTACAAAGTTTGGGCGCCTGAATTAAGAACTTGGAGTGGGTACCAAGTGGTTTAACCCAGTAATTCTCCTAGTCAAAAAGCAACTGCCTAGGATTTGCCCTCCTTTTGCTAAATAAAAAAACGCACCTTTTCTTCTATAATATTATAAGCTTCTTGATCAATTGATAATTTCTTTGCTTCTTTGTTCTTCCATTTATTTAGAGATGATGAAGCAATAATAGTGGCACGGTAAAGAAGCAGGAACCCATAATATGACCAATTTTCTCGCTCCTTTAAGTAAGTTATAATAACTTAAAAGTCAAAATAGTTAGTAGTAATTAAAAATGTTTACATACTGAGAAAAATTTATGATTTACTTACTCTCATAACCAGGATATTGTTCACTTGTATTCATGATTAAACAGAAAAAAAAGTTTTATTAATAAACTAATTTAATATAAAAAAAAATACAAATTATTGGATATAAAGGATCTTATATACAAAAAGACACTTATATGTGGTATGACTTGGACTGACATACTGATATGTAAAAAAAATTTAGCATGTGTAATTTTAGTAAATGACTTAGCTTTTGTCAGTCCTTGTATGTAAATTTTGTCAATCTGACTAAAAAATAGAACAATGTATTGATAATACAGTAGTAGTCAAAACTAATAATGATTAAGAGATTTTCTAATGTTGACTTATTATGAACAATGCAAAATCAAGATTACTGGAATTATGCAATATTTAAGTAAACATAATATGTGATAATATTATTTATTGTGAGTAAACTTGTATCAGTCTATGTATAGTATATCATTTAGCATTCTAGCATAAATAAAGAAAAAGTCTTCACAATACAATTCTGATTGAAAATTGGTCAAGTCAAGAGATAAAATTATTACACATTGTGTCTACTTAGATATTTCATAATTCGGTATTTCTCTTTTTAACTGCTTTCCAACTATTACGTTATATTACAAGATTCACTACATTATATTACTGTCTTTTCATTTTTATACGACTAAGAGATCATGCAGCCATTGTAAGATCTTGTGAAGTGAAAAAGTTCGTGTAAATTAACGTACTTTATGCATGCTACACTAATAATTAAAACTAAATTAAGCAGTATCTCAGAATATTTATATTTGAACGTGCACTTTATTGTCTTTACCAAATAATTAATAAATTTAACATGAAAAAAATATAAAATTTTACATATAAAGATAATTATATATTTCTTTTAATCCCATTCAAAATCTTCATTATACAGATGGTAGGCAAAACTTTTAACTATTCCTTCTGCCTTATATTTTTCAATTAAATTTTTATGTTCTAAATCAAATTGATGAATTTGTATAAAATGTAATAACATTGGATGTCTATCTTTCCAATTATCAAAAAATAATTTTAAGGATTCTATTTCAACTTTTGTACAATAAAAACAAAATTTAAACTTGAATAAACTACTTGGTGATGATTTTGCTAATATTTCAAATAAACTACCCCAATCAATAGCATCAATTTTAAGGATATATAATCCTTCTAAATATTGACAATTAATTAATAATTTTTCTAATTCTAATATGTTTCTACTTCTAAGTGATAACTTAAGATATTTAAGATTTGGGCATTTTTTACAAATAGCTTGAATAATTATTCTATTATTCAAAGTATTACCACCTCCATTATGAATAGTAAATTCTGTGAGATACCCACTTGTATTTTCAATCAATCTTGCTAAAGGTTTAACTGAAACTCTTCTAGCTCTTAAAATTTGTAAATAAGGTATAGATAAATTTTCTAGGCAATGCCATTTTTCACTGTAATTATCACTAGCCAATTCTAAACTTTTTAAATTAATAAAGTATGATAAAATTTGTGTAGTAGGTTGTTTAGTTATCTTAAAGTGTTGTATGGTATTTGCATGTTTAATCAATGAATTTTCAAGAACTTCACAAAATAATATATCATGTGCACCTCTATCATAGCTAGTTAGGAAACTAACACTAACTAATTTTTTAGAAGATTTGATTAATTTAACAATTTCATGATTGTTATTATTTTCCAAATTTATAACTAGTTTTAATTCTCTAATTGATTGGCACATGTCTGCTAATCCAGTTAAAAGACTATCACTTATTTTCGTATTGCAGCTGAGAAATTCAATTTCAGAGAAGCAACGCTTAGCTTCAGGAATAAGATGTATTTGACAATTTAAGTTTTTGGGTATACAAAGATGTGTAATATTTGTATTTTTATCATTAACAAAAAGATGAATAATTTCATTCATGAAAAAATCTATTTCATACATTATAGTTCCAGCAATTGAGATTGTATCTTCAATTGCGATTAAATCTAAGTGCTTACAAAAACTAATATAATTAAATAAAGGTTTTTTGTTTAAAATTATTGAAAAATCAGAACCTAGCGTATCTAATTTATTTCTTTTTTCATTTGGAAAATGTAAAATGATTACTTCTAATAATAATTTCCTTTTATAATAAAAAGTAGCGTATTTCCAAGGATTTTTCCATAGAGTTGAAATAATTATCTCACACCAAGATTTATTAACTAAAAGATAAGTATAAAGAGACTTTTCAATTTTATTCAACTCTTTGAGTATCAAATAAAGAACATCTCCGTTTAATTTGGACATTATTTATTATTATTTAGTTGGACTTTATTTCTTTGTAATTTTTTCAGTACACTAGACATGTTGTACAGATGAACACGATTAATAATCAAATTTAGTTGAAGGCGCAGTAAATTTGCCACACCTGCGGCACTTTATAGGATCGTCATATTTCTTACAAAATCCAAGTCACACAAGACTAATTTTATTCCAATGTAATTTAAAGTATATTAATCACAAAAACATTGAGCTAGTTATTAAGCATAAAACAAACGAAATTTTAGCTGGTGTTGCAAGCAAAACTACAAAAAGATTTCCAAAGTTAAGGTTTCAGTTTCAGAAGGACCCGAGCAATACATAAAAGAAGTGTTTGCGTAGCATGAACCAAATAACGTGGTGATCCTTCCTTTTTTTGGATAATGCCAGGCGGAATTATATATTCTGGCCCTGAAGTGGCGCGTAAAGTAATAGTAAATAAGTGCCGATCTCTTGTTACCTATTTATATATTGCTCGGGCCCTGTCCTGTTTCAGAATTAAGGGGGCATCTGTTTTGGTTTTTAAATTTAGGTTTGTGCTTAAACCAATGATTGTAGTATACATATTTATTATTTATGCATGATTCGGCTTTATGCGTGATGATCATTTCTTGATTGAATTTTTTTATTATTATAGCTTATTTTATCGTTAAATCTGCCTTTCTTTTTTTTTTTTTTTTTAAAAAAAAACAA
>JADRCO010002191.1:0-14756 GCA_021464525.1 Rhizophagus sp. LPA8_4_AMF | reverse complement strand
GAGCCCATTGCTGGCTCGAGCTTTTTTCAAGCCAGCTCGCGAGCCATCAAGCCTTTTAAACATGGCTCGGCTCAGCTCAGCTTGAAAAGCTTGAGCCAGCTTGCAAGCTGGCTCGGCTCATGCGGAGCTTTACATTTCAGTGTAATCATTAGTTGGCAAAATATTCAGCAAAATGTCAAAAATCAGTATTTTATACATTCATAAATACTGCGCTATTTTACATTTTGAAAATATTTTGGCATCCAGTGATCGTACAGAGATGCACAATAGCTCATTAGATTTGCCTTAATGTGATGATTTGAATGAGCTATTGTACAACTCTATACAACCACCAAATACCAAGATATTCATCAAAACATAAAATAGTGCAATATCATAAAATGAAAATGCTGATTTTTGATGTTTTGCTGAATATCTTGGCAATCAGTGATCATATCAAGATGCATAATAGCTCATTAGATTTGCCATAATGTGAAGATTCAAATAAGCTATTGTGCATCTCTGTACGATCACTACATTACTATATACCTAAAAATTTAAAATCAATCCAGATTATCCAGATTTAATTCTATGATTATCTGAATTGATCTAGGCAGATCACAGATTGTAAAATCTTATTCAGATCACATCTCTATTAGGAATTAGCGTAGTTTAAACTGCATCATGGTGTATTAATATATACAGTTAGGCTGCATATTTCAACAAAGAGTTATGATGTTCTTTTACTATTCCTGCAGACATCTTTAGGAGGTTTACAGTCCTGTCTGAGTAGTCATTATTTGCATACTACTTAGGTGAGTTCTTGTCCTGATAATCACTCTACGATACTATTAGAGATATCTTCAGATACTAAATAGTTCTCATAGATGGTGATAGTCATAGGTGCAATGTCTTTATGATAGTTTACCTTCTAATAGGTTTAGGTCAACTATGATGTTCATAAGCCAAATGATATATAAGGTTCAGAGCTAGGTTCGATTTCCTTAGTGAATTTGATGTGTTAGTAGTGATTCTTGGAGTAGGTTAACCCTTTGGTAAGATAATCCTGCATTCTCTAAAGCTTCCTATCCTGGTAGTCACTGGTTTGATAGTATGGTTATTTGATGCAGATTCACTTATCATACTACTAAGGGATAATATGACTGTAATCCTGGGATGTAGGAATCATGAGCTGTAATGACCTTGAGTGAGTTTACATTCTTAATATAGGGTTATTAAAGGGTATCTAAATGGTCATCCATTGCATCATGATCTTCAAGTAGATGGTTATTACAGCTGGATGGAGGGTTTCAAAATATAGAAGCCTGATTTAACCTTGTGTGGTCATCAAAAGAGAAGGCTTTCTTGGATCTGGGGTTGGTATAATTTACTAATATATAAGTACCAACTTGGGGTATGTTAGGTGGGTGGTGGTCACTAGTTTTGTACTTGATATCTCCAAGATCACAGGATCCCTAACTTCAAGCAAGCATAAAAAAAAAAAAAAAAAATATTTTGACTTTGGGCTTTTAATTTCGGTTTCATGTATAGTAGTGTACATACAGTATAAAATTAAAACAAAAATGAAAAAAATATTATAATAGTAATAAGATTGCAAAACTATGCAAAACTCATATAAAATATTAATATTTGCTATGCCGAAACTATGGATAAACCTTATTATAGAGGTTTTGCAAATTTTGGCAGTTTCACAAGTTTTGACAGTTTCGCAATTTTGCAGTTTTACAGCTTTAACACTATATAAGAAGTTTTGACTTTCGGCAACTGGCCAAATAGGTTTCAGCAAGCAATCTTATTTGTGGCATCTATACTCCAGTATTACCAACAAATTTTCTTCCTCCACATAATTTTGTGTGTCTAAATTTTGATTTGCTTATGTTACACATAACATTATCTTTAAAAAAAAAAATGATGACCAAAAAATGGAAAAAAGAAAAAATAGGGATATTATTTTCTTAGAAGATTATAATAAAATATAAGAAGTAAGAACATTTAAAAAATAACTTTATTAAATTTAATAAACGAATAAACAAACACTATTTAATAATCTTTAGTAAAAAATGAAAAAATGCTAATTACTCTATCATGCTAGCTTGATAATTTTACACCTGCATTACAAGTTTGGTTAATCTTCAAAGGCTTGTTTCACTTAACAAAAGCGATAAAATTACGCTGTAAAGTGAAAAATTCAGCTACGCGCGGCACAGTAATTTTTACACAAAAATATGAGAATATTTAAGCTATTTTGATAAAAATTAATACTTGTATAATTTCATATATGCTGAACAAATTATTTAAGTTTCCTAGACCTATTTCATTCAACCAAAGTACTGAAATTATGTCGTTTGATTAAAATATTAAAATTAATATTATAAAATCTATAAAAAACCGCGTTTATTATGAGAGAAAAGTGTACTTACGCGTATAACACGTACAAAATATTCCATATTTATGCTTTTATAAATATTTAATTTATATTGTTTTAACAGATTTTTTAAAAGTGTTTTAAACGTTAGAAAGGAATATAATTTTGTTGTACAGTACATAAAACGGTTACAATAAATAAAAAATTAATAGTAGGGCTGATCGCCCACACAAGTCACTGACCCTATACAATAAGTACGGTATATAATATTAATTTTCTAATTTTCAATCGTCAATTTTATAATTTACAAAAACTAATTTCTCAAATTTCACTTAAACTAATCAAAGAAATTACAGTAATAAGGAATTCTATATTTTATAATCACTAATTGATTTACGTACAATAAATTTAAAAAGAAAGAATATGTAAATACGTATCCCGCCTATTTCCAATATAGTAATCCCTGCATTCTATAAATTCTTCTATTTTCGCTTTTCTTTAAAATAAATAAATAAATAAAATAAATAAATAGATAAACAATAATACGGATAAAATACAATGGAAGTCCTAAAAAAGTCAAATAAATTCGTAGAGAAAATCCAATTCCAAATTGTTATCCTCAAAAAATTATGATGACGATTCTTTTGACAAATCTTTTGTAGAGGTTCTTTCACATTGATCCAATATCCAGGCAGTTACAAACTTGGATTTACCAATAACACGACTAGCACTTTTTTCAACAACTGTTATTTCCGGAGGTGATGATATTATAATGTCTGGTAATATTGTAACTGAATTTGGAGTATGTGATGGATGATTTATGGATATTGTTGTAGAATTACTATGACGATTCGCATTATGTTGTTGTTTATGTTCAATTTCTTGAACAATATCATATTGTTGACTTGCATTATCGTCTTTATAAGAGGGTGGAGGTGGTAAAAGACTAAATTCATTTTTGTCATGCTGATTAGGTGAATCCATCGTACAATCCCATGTTGAAAAGGTATGCTGTGAATGCGACATCTGTGAAAAATGTGCGTCAAAAGCCTTTTCGGGATTTGTGTCTCTAAATTTTTTTTAAGAAAATTAATTGATATAAAGAAAAACAGTATTTACGTGATAAATAAAAATTAAGTTACCCGTATAGAATTAACAATGTACATGAAATCATTGAAGCAAGAGGAAATGTTGTGACCAAAACAGCAGCTAATTTAGAAATCCAATCAATAGAAAATAATAATTCAAGCTGAAACGCAGCGATTGTTGCACCGATGGCAAATAGCAAATATTTAGCACATAAAAAACCATTTACAATGTTCATCTAATTACCGAAAATTAAGTATTATAATAACAAAAATTAATATAAATAGAAAAATAAACCAAATATGCGGTAATCACGTACCCTTGTTATAGACCTTCTCATTAATCTAAGACGACCGTACTTTGTAGAGTCCATTTCAATATCCATTAATAGTCCAATGCTACCCTCCGCAAACCTTTTCATTTTTCTACCAAAGTATGCAAAACAAATGGCTATTGAAATCCAACTGATAGCGTAAACTATATAGTGCGCACGAATCATTTGTGTTTCAAGATGGACTAAATGAGGCCCTTCATTAGGCCTCACTTTCAATATTGAATGAAAATATCCTGTGAGTAAAGCAAAGATGGCAAGAGACGGAAAGATTAGGAAAGAGAATATTCGGAAGAACCATATTATACTATTATGAGATGGTATGAAAATCTGAAATGATCTTTGTGAGCTAGGAGTTGCTGGAAAGTAATTTGAATGAGGAATAGCAAGTAAACTTGATTTGCGAGAAAAATAACAATTGATTATATTTTTATTATTTTTCGTTTAAAAAAAAGAAAACATTATACGATAAAGGACACTTACATTCCAAGAATAAATAATATCACTGAAACCTGATCACAGTAAAACGGTATGTCATATAAAAGTTCCAAAATCATATATTCTCTTTCAATAAGATTGCTAATTATAATTATATTACTGATGATTCGAACTTAAAACGAATTAAGAAATTTATCTTAATAAGATTAACTACCATATTATCGAACTCTTGGATCAACAAAATTAACTTACTTGATGCGTGCAATGTTTGCCATAACAAATACCCATCTAGAAACGCGACTTTTTGTGATGACTTGATATAAAGTCGTCTTTTTAACCACAAACCGCCCGCGGTAATGGCCAACATGGCAGCAAGAATGATTGAAATATAATAAATCACATTATAAAATACATTGTCACCACAGTTTTTTATATGAAGGTGAAAACTGTAATTCAAAAAAATTCAAAATAATTTTTAGCGTTTACTGAATAATGGCAAGAACTAATAAAGGAATATACTAAACCTACCGACAATGACCCTCATCAGAAAAGTCTTGCGTGGAATTGTTCTGCATGAGAGACCTGTTCACATTAGCTGTGTCACACTACTTTATCCTTTTAAAACGTTGCAAAGTTAGTCTTTTTCTTTGATATATTTTTTTTTTTTTCAAAGAATCAACGAGGGTGGTTGGTGGTAAACATCAAAGAAAAATACAATCGTTATGCAGAAAAGGAAAGTATAAAAATTTTTCCTTTAACATATCTGCGGCGGAAAAAAAAAATTGCGAATAAATTGTTATGGTTACATTCAAATTAATTGTTAGTTCAGTTAGTATATCCACATTGGGAATACAGAACACGTTTTTCTTTCCACGTTGTGCATCGATCAGTAAACAATTCGAGTGATATCACTAAGTATCACAGATTACATTAATTCGACTTCGAATGTTTCACCCTATAGCTTTTAAAACCTAAGATTTCTTTACCTTCACCTTTAATATGCAAGAAATTGAGGTTGCACCCAGAGACGTGTTTACTCATTATATTAACGTCAAAAAAGGGCAAACTATATTATGGTGGTTTTCCACAAAAAAGAAAAACATTTCGTTTGGCTTATATCAGAGAAAAGGACCAGCCGTTTCAGCAAGAAATGTTTTCATAGCCGCATCTACAACAAACTCAGCTACAGAAGTCCTTACGCCCTTGGAGAGTGGACATTTATCACCCGTTTCAGCAAGACAAATTAATACACCCGCTCTATCAACAACTAAATCTAGAACGAGTTTACATAGCGTTGCAAGTGGTGTCAGTAGGACTTCTATTGATACAAATGATACCGACGATAATGAAGAAGCATCTGGAGAAAACAATACGGAATCAGGTGCTACGCTGAATGATTCAACTTCTGCTCAATCCCTTCAACCCACTAGTCCTGTCTTCAATCGCGGACGCAAAAAGTCAGTGTCTGCTCAAATTATTAAAGATCCTGATTTGAAGGAAATCTTACCAATTGAACATTATAATTCAGCATCTACTACAATCAAAGGTAGTTATCTAGTGCAGGAAGAAGGAACTTACTGTTTATGTTTCGGTAAGATATTTTATTTTAAATTTATAAGTTTTAATTGCAAAATTTTATTATTGATTTATTAAATTCAGTTTTATTTTATTTTTTCCTATAAAAAAAAAGATAACTCGTTTTCACGCAATACTTCAAAGGCGCTGACTTTTTTTGTAGCTTTAAAAGATGGCAAGTATTATAAATAAAGAATAGAAAATTTGTAGATTATTTATAGACGACGAATCAGTTAAGTAATATTTTAGAAACTATATTATCAATTATAAACAGGAGCAGAAAATCAACAAGAAGAATCTCAGCCAGAAATTAGTGGATGGATGCTGAAAAAAAAGAGGAAAAAAATGCAAGGTGAAAATTAAGTATCCTTTAAAGTTATTTTACAGGAAAAAATAAAAAAAAAAAAAATATTCATTTTTTTCTAATTTTAAATAGGATGGGCAAAACGCTGGGTACAAATAGACAATGGAGTGTTGTCATATTATGCACATCCTCACGGACCTTGCCGTGGAACGATATATATTGCACTTTCCGCAGTATCTTCTAATGCAAATTTTTGCTCAATTAATTTGGATTCTGGAACTGCTACCTATCATTTGAAAGCACTTACAAATGAAGATTTTGATAGATGGATGAAAATCATTCGTAAATATGTGAGCATATCAAAAGAACTGCAACTTAATGATCCAGAATATCCGAAAATGACATCTCCTCGCCAGTCCACAGATTTTGAAAGGAGGCAAAGTATATATATTAAACGTCATAGTTTATTATTAGATAGAAGGAATAGCTTTCATAGAGATCCACAAAGTTTTTTCCGACTAAATAATAAATTGGACGAAGATCTTGAAAAAATATATGGTATATTTAATAGTATGGATAATGGTTTCAGGAACATAAAAGAAATATTGGATTATTTTAAAAATTCTGTCGAGAATCTAACCTCTTCAGGACGTCAAAGTCCAAATGTCGAAGGGAAATTCCGTTTAAAAAAATTCCCTCTTTCGTTACAGCGAGGTAATTAAAGATATAATTTTTTTTTAATTTGTATTTTATATTGATATCTATTGTTTATTTATATATTTTTTAATTTGTAGGCTCACCTACATTAGAACAATCATCATCATCACAAAATTCAACTCCAATATCACTGGATCAAATATATGAAAAGTTATATACCACATTTTCAACTTTGAAAACGGATAAAGAGCAAGCTTTTGAATTCTTACGGGGAGAGATTGAAAGATGGAAACAACTTGATAATGCATATCGTAAACTTGTAGTCGAACACACAGAGTTACGAAAGATTTTATCTGACAGGCAACTTACAGATGTCCCTGAACAAATGCAACAAGAAGTGTTATTACCTGAGAAATCTAGTACTGAAGAAATAGGAGAAGTAAGGAATAATCGAGCAGGATCATTTAGCACGATTAACACGGGTTCTGCTGAAGTATTCTTTGATGCTGAAGATATTGAATTGAAAGATACGACTGATAGTGATAATGAGATTATCGAGGAAGAAACCGAAGATGAAGCAGTTACTGATGGTTCAATTACAGAAGAAACGACTGAAGAGAAATCTATTGATGATGATAATATTGATGACAAATCTACCATTAACAGATCGACGACAATTCGAAGGAGGAAATGTTTGCCATCGCCAATATGCGGTGAGGATGTTAGTCTATTGTCTATACTTCGAAAGAATGTTGGTAAAGATTTATCAACGATAGCTATGCCGATATCTCTTAATGAACCTCTTAATGCTTTACAAAGAATGGCAGAAGAGTTGGAATATAGTGATTTGTTAGATAAGGCAGCTACTTTTGATGATTCTATTACTAGATTGATTTATGTATCAGCATTTGCAGTTTCAGGATATGCATTTACTCAATATAGAGCACTTCGAAAACCTTTTAACCCCCTTCATGGGGAAACTTTTGAACTAGTTCGGCCAGACAAAGGTTATAAGTTCATATCTGAAAAAGTTAGCCATTATCCACCTATAATGGCTTGTCATGCGGAGTCATCAAATTGGCAATTTTGGCAGGATACAAAAGCTAAAACAAAATTTTGGGGTAAATCAATGGTGAGAATAATTTATAATTAAAGTCCTTCCATTAAAATTGTATCTAAAAAATGTTTTATTTAGGAAATTATTCCATCAGGCACAATACATGTTACTATTCCAAAATATAACGATCATTTTACTTTTTCAAAAACTACTGCATGTATGCGTAATATGATATCTGGCACAAAATATTTGGAACATACTGGGGTGATGAGAATTCAAAATCAAACAACAGGAGAAGCATGTGATGTAACATTTAATCAAAGTGGATTATGGAGCAACGGACCGAAAAGTGAGATTGTAGGAGTATTATACAATGCGAAAGGAGGTAAGTGTGGAAAAATAGTAGGAAGATGGACTGAAATAATATTTCATGAAATAGGACAAAATCAATTAGAAGTTATTTGGAAAGCCAATCCTCCAATACTAGAACATGAGCAATATTATGGATTTTCGCAGTTTGCAGTTGAATTAAATGAGCTAACACCAGATTTAGTTGATGTATTGCCAAATACAGATACAAGATTTAGACCTGATCAAAGATTATTTGAAGAAGGTCATTTGGAGAAAGCTGAAGCTGAAAAACTTCGTGTTGAACAAAAACAACGTGACTTTCGTAAATATTTAGAACAAGAAGGTAAATCCTGGGAACCACAATGGTTTAAATTTGAAAATGGAGAATGGGTTTATAAAGGCGGTTATTGGGAGGCAAGGAAAAATAAATCATTTGAAACGAAAATTGATTTGTGGTAGAGGGAAAAAAAAAAAAATTATATTTAGCTATTTATTTATAAATAAAAAGACTTTTTATATTATTATTTATATGAGACGATCATCTGACAGGCTAATATTTACCCGTCATTTTTTGACCTTTGCATTCGTTTCTTTTTTGAGTAAGTTTTAATGGTGTACTTTACGTCATCTAATCCTAATATAACAAGTTGTGAAAATCGGAAGTTTGACATATTTGAATTTTATTATAAAGTCAAGCAACAAGTTTTGACAGTCATAGGCAAACACAGATATCAACAGTTCTATTGGGTAATTCAAGGTTTTGTGTAGCTTCTCGTTCAATTTGTTTATAATAATATACAATAAGTAAATTTAGTAATATTTTACAGGTGCCAAATACAAATGTATTTTATAAATTACACATATAAATATATATGGTACACGCCTTTTGTGCTTCAATTTTTCGTACAACACAACGAAAAATAAAGTCCAAAAATTCCCCCAAAAAACATTTGGGTTCTTTGGGCAAAGAACATATTCAATGTCCCATATGCCAGAACCACTCTCAATTCGACAAAACTTTCTACCTTCCGCTGAGCGGCTCGGTTCAACTACTGATATGCAGTCTTTTGCCCACCATGTACAAACTCTTTACCAACTCGAAGTACCAAATGAAAACATTTATCTCGCACTATCAACTGACTTACCTGTATCAAACCTAATAGATACTTTCCATGCTGCAGCTAAAAAGATTGACCTTTGGCTTGAATATGCTAATGTTGCTATATTTGCTTTAGAGCTTGATGTAAAGGAAGGAATGAGCGTAAAAAACGTTAGTGAAATGGACGTCTTAATACATAAATTTGCTCCAAATGTTGACTTACTTCAAGAATTGTCACAGACAGTACTCGACAACCTGAAGCAACCAACTGATGAAGAAAGGCGCAAAGACGTTAAGGATACACTTGATAGAATTCAAACTGATTGGGTTGATGTAAAAACTTTTTTCGGAAGGGTTAAGAAAGAAATGTCTGAGTCAAAACAAAGACGTGAACTAATGGAAACAATGGATCAGATTTTAGCTTCGATAGAAGAATTAAATACTAGTATTTTCGAATACCAGGAACAACGTCATAGCGGTTTAACTGACGGTGAATTTCCATTTCCAAAACTTAGTTCCAGTCCAACTTCACGAAATATGTCTATGACACCTGCTCCATCGTCAAATTTTAATAGCAATTCTCATAATGAGCTTAGCTCGCGTGCTGATGTTGCATTAATGAAACTTGATTCTCGTTTAGAACCATTATCAGCACGTATAGAGTATTTAAGATCTCGTTTATCAGCACCGAATGCCCCATCAGATCCTAATGGAGTTTTATTGAAAAAAAATAATATTTTAACCAATAAATGGGAAGCATTAAAACATGAAATGGATTCTTTGAGAGAAGAATGTAAAGAAGATAAATGGTTGGGAGTTTTTAAACAGGTAACCGGTAACGCTACTCAAATGATGGATTCACTTGAAAGAGCCGTTAAACAATGTAAGGACTTTATCACTAGAGCTACTAGTAGATCAGATTCACCTTTAAAACTATTTCAACAAACAAAACACAATCAAAAATCATATTCGAGAGATTCACAATATCAACAACAGCAACCACAACAACAATCCATAGCTATAACTCCTAAAAATTTCCAAAGACTTTATAAAAATTTTGATGCTAAAAGAAAATATTATATTCCCACTGTAACTAAAATGCTTAGGATGCTTGCTGATGGGATTAATAATCAGAAGACAAGAGATTGGGATGCAATTAAAAAATATAAAGCGATGAAAGAACGTTGGGATGTTATTCTTGACGGTGTTTCTGAAGTTCAAAAGGAAATGCCTTCATTAGAATCTGTACTAGATGCTTCACTTTTTTCAAATAGTTCCCCTCCATCTTCAATACCTTCTTCAATTGCTTCTTCACCTCCAATGTCTCCCAACATGAAGCCTTCTAGAGAAAAATATACGCCAGAATCTAGTTCACCTCCGAAAGGTCAAAGAGCACTATCACCATATAGAAGGATAATGTCACCATCTGAATATGAACGTTCATTATCTCCACCAAGAAATAATACAGGATCTCCTTTACGTTCAAAATCTCCTTCACCAAGAACTACAAGTCCGGGAGGAGGTCGTTCTTATTTAGCTCCAAATGGGAGGTCTATAAGTCCCCCGCCACTATCAGATCGCCATCCTTGGAGTTCACAATATAATCATCCGCCTTATAATTCACCTTATGGACCTTCATATAATAATAATGATCATGGTAATCCTTATTATCGTGAACGTGCATCATCTCCTCAACCGAGAAATGGACGATCAAAATCTTCCACGAGATCCGAATCACCTATACGTTCTCCTACAACGGGTAGACCAATGACACCTGGTGATCGCATGCATCCATCAGCTATTCCACGTCCCGTTACTAGTATGGGTTTAGCTTCTAGGTCGACTTCGCGTGCGGGAATGAGGTCTTTCCTCCCTCAAGCAAGCACTCCGCAACCTGGCATGACCGCTTCTTTATCACGCTTAAGCATGGTTTCTCCACCTCCAAAACGTCAACCGCTGAGATCACCCACTCCTTCTTCAGTCACAAGCAGTTTATCAAGACCTATAACTCCTGAAGGTGATGAGCGCCCAATGACTCCGTTAACTGAGACATTGTCAAAAATGGCGATTGATTATCATTCTCCACAATATATACCACTTAAAAATGATCCACTTGACATTGAAGTTGCTAAGGTAGTAAACTCATCTCCATTATCGGTTAAAGTAGAACGTGCTGGAAGTGATAAATACTATTTTGGGAATGAGGGAGGGGGTCGTGACAGGAAAATTTATCTGTGTCGTTTAATGAACTATGCTTCAAGTAAAAAAGTCATGGTTCGGGTTGGTGGAGGCTGGAAGGATTTGGATATGTTCTTACTGGATTACAGTCTTATGAGTAGAGATATGTGATATATAAAAATAATTCTAAAAGTAAGCTTAAATATATTCTTTTTTATTTATTTTCTTTCTTGTGTATAATATTTATTAACTTCAGCTTTATTGGTACATGTATTAAAACATATATAGATAGACATATATGTATTATTGTTGTTTGTGTCACTGGACCTTATTTAAAAATTTTTAGATTGTCAGTTTGTTTATTATTTCGTTTTTGAACCATGAATTTTTATATCTTTGTATATATATAGAGCTTTTTTTTTATTGATATCTATTTTTTACCTTTTTTTGTGACACTAGATATTTTTTTTTTTTGTTCTGTGATTCTTAAACTAATAATACATATTCCATTAAAAAAAAAAGAAAATACGGAAAAAAAGAAAAAAAAACATTTTTTTATTTTTTTTTATTATTTTTTTTTTTTTTTTATTATTTGAGTTAAAAATTATATATATAAAGCAAATTGTGAAAATTACTATTATTTATTAAGATAATATATTAATGTAACATCAAAATAGAATTATTACTGATTTTAATTGATTTCTGCTGTATAAAAAATGATATTACAATATATTTTATTTTTTAAAAAAAAATGATGATTTGAGTAATAAAAATATATGATTTGCTATAATAAATCAAAGCATTAATTTTTTTAAAAAAAATAATTACATTAAGTTGTATATTGCCAGTATACCACTATAATAAAAATGGATTAACTGTAATAAACTGGCTTTATTTTAAAGAAGAATTGTAAGAATTTTAATAAATTATAGATTTTTTGCTTAAATATTTTTATAATATCAATTACAAAATCAATTAACTGGTTTAACAGCTAAAAATTAACTTTAAATTATTATAAAGTTCAATTAATTAATATATATACAGTATATATAAAAAAAATTATTTATTATTATAACTAATTTTTTTTTTTTTAATAATAATAATGATAACAGAATCCAAATATTTAGTATAAATGTCAAAATAGACTTTTAACATATAATAATTAGTTAAATACAGTTACCTTTTTATAATATATTTTCTTTAAAATTAAAGTTATGTATTAAAATTATTGTTAAGATTATTTTTAATTTTTATCATTATAAAATAATTTGAATATTACCAGTAGTGATAGTCATCAGTAATATAATACTGCCCAATTATTTATTAAATTTATAATTCTGGCCAAAAGTACATTATAATACTGGTATAATAACAATTATTACTAGGCACAACTTTCTTTATAGTTATATACCTAGAATAAGCCATTTTCGTAATTACAAAAAAGTGTAATTATATACAAAACACAATTTTTTTATTTTTATTTATTTATAAAGCAATACATTTATTGGAATAAAAAAGCTAATTATGAGTTATATACAAATAAAACAAAGTTCACTACTCAGCTAACTCTATAAATTCTAATAAACTACCTGTTATCTTTGAAAGACCCTATATATGCATTGTCTTACTTCTATTTTCCTATATAAGTGACTCTTATATAAGTAAAAGTGCTTTTAACCACTTGGTTTTATAATCAAAAGAATGCTGAAGATATACTGTGTTGAAAGAAATTGAAAAAAAAGAAAAGATTTTACCAAAAGTATAAATAAAGAAATAATTTAAAAGATAAAAAGAAAAAATAAAACAAAACTAAAACTACATAAATGAAAAGAAGTTCGTTTATCCCTGGTAGTGTAACCTACAACTGTCTTAAAAGGCGAGAAAGATTAGTTCAGGATAAGTTTTTTTAACATTTTCTTTAAAGACTTAATTTTTGTATATAAAGCCTTTTTACTGATTTTCAATCCAAATTCAGTTGACTTGTTAGTCAAAGGTATTTTAAGTTTTTTTTCTTTATTCTTTTGATTACTATTTAACTTCTTGTTTGAAGTTCTTGGTTTAATAGATATAGCATTAGATTCAGAAGCTATAGTCTTTGAATTCTTTTTCAGTTGATTATTAGTTGTTAGAAAAAGGTTAGTTTTGTTTTTCCTTCTATTAGCAAGAGATATCAAAGCAGCATGGCAAACCTATTTAAATTTCTGATCTAACTATTTGATCATCTTTCTAATTACTGAAGTAAAGGTATTCTAAGATTTGAAGAAAGCAATCAATTTTGTAGTACTATTTAGGAGCTTAACAAGTTTATATGCTTTTGTATTGGTTTCTTTAAAGAAAAGTAAATATTATTGTCTACTTGAAGGGAATTATGCACCATAAATGCTGGAATATTATAAATCGCTGCTTGAAAGAATTCACGTTTTTTCAGTTTTTTAAATTTCACAAGGTAGGAAACTATCTCACAAAAAAGTTTTCAAGAGGTGTAACCCATATATTGCTATCAAAGGCTTGGCATATAATAAACTTACAGTAAAAAATAACTTGATCTTTACTTGTAATATAAAGTACTTGTTCTGCATTTTACAGCTAACTGAAATATTTTTTTTTTAAACAATAAGTTGCTATAAGAGGTGCTGTGTCATTCAAACTACTAGAATATTATAAATAATTACATTACATATATTGGTGATAGTAGAACTATTAGATTTGTATCCAGTAATTATATAATTTGTATTCTATTTGCCAGTTTTAACCACTTTAATATCTTTCTTTAAAGTCTGGCCTTTGAAATTGTCAAGTTTGATTTTAAAAATAGGTTAAATATGGGTATTAAAACTTCTGAAAGCATTTCCAAAAGTTTCAGTTTTAGTATATATAAATCAAAACTCAACTCGTAACCTAAACTTCTACTAAAACTTGAAACTACTTTTGATATTCCAAAACCTATTCTGATATCTTGAAACTAAAATCACCTAATTAAATTACTTATACAACTGTACTATACATTATATTAGTGAAATTATATGTTCAATAATCTTATTTATTTTTTAGATTTTGTTTGATTTTGCATCCTTATACTGTAACTGCAATATTAGTACATGATATCCTATAAAAAATCTTTATATTTAAAATATACTTAAAATTTTATTTAAATATACTTAAATAAGTATCAATTTTAATTCGTAATATACTTATAATATACCTAAAATATGCCTAAAATACTCTTAAAATATACTTTTAATGTACTTGTTTTTTTGCCTAAGTACTTAAATTATATTTAAAGTATACTTAAACTAAAATTTAAGTACAATATAA
>JADRCO010002190.1:0-14770 GCA_021464525.1 Rhizophagus sp. LPA8_4_AMF | reverse complement strand
ATATTTTAATAATCAGAACTTTTTTTCCTAAAAAAATTTCACCTATATAAAACCATTATGCTAAAAGAAACATTAAAAGAAATAAAAATAATCATAACTGAATTAAAGAAACAAGCTGATAAAAGCACAGCCCTCTCCGGAGCAGATAAAACTAAACTTGAAGCTCGAATAGCTCATCTAAACGATAAATCCCAAGACCACAGTCAAAGTCCTAATAAACTAGACCTTGACATGAATGACCTCGATAACTTAGAAACCCTAATCGGCCAAGATAAAACCGCCTGAGCCGCCGAGAAATCCCAACTAGAAAAAGATAAAAAAGCCGCTGAAACCGCCAAAGAGCAAGCTGAAAAAGAAAAACAAGAACAAATTGAAAGTCACAATAAAACTAAACAGGAAATCGCTGACAAATTAACTTCTGACCTAGTAACCGGACTAAATAACCTCATCAAAACCGGAGGCATCAAATATAAAAAACCGAAAAAAAAAGCCGATGGAACTGAGGAAACCGACACCCAAGGCAATCCGATTTATGAAGATGCCACTCTTGATTTTGACTCTTCAAAAATAGATTCCTTAAAAACCATCTTAGAAGAATTAAAAACCAAAGGTCTCCAAGCTGATTTATCCAGTCTAGAAAGTAAATTAACTGATTTATCTACTAAAACTGATGAAATAAAAACCAAAGCCGATAAGATTGAAAGTAAGACTGAAAAAACCCCAACCGAAAAAGGAACCGATTATTTTAGTATCGGAGCCTGTGTCTTAGGGGGAATTAGCACCCTTTTATTAAGCTACTTAGCCTTTTTTAAACCCAATAAAACTAACTCTAAACTAGAAGAGAGTGAATAATTATAAATCCCAGCCTTCGGGCTGGGGAACTAACTAAAATGCCTAAACTTCACGAACTAACCGGACACATCACTAAAAAAGAACCCCGTAAAGTCTACACTAAATCTTCCCCTTACTACGGAAATCTTTTCTATAAGTTAACCATTGACCAGCAAGAACTTCCAGTATTCATTTACCCCAATCTAACCCCTCCACAAATTTTCCAAGCCATTGAACAAAGCCAATTCATTGATAAAAGATACCTCCTTTTCTGTGAAAAAAAGCCAAAAAGATGAATTTTACACAATTGAAAGGAATTGCCAAACAAATTCCCTCCATTCACCGAATTAAAAAATTATGAAAAAAAATAACCTCCAAAAACAACTCAAATTCCACTGTTTTATCTGCCAAACTGTTTACCAATTAATTGAAGTTCACAGCCGAGATAGCTCTAATTGCTTGGATGATTGCCGCAAGAAATGACAAGCAATTCTCCATGAATATTACCAAGAAAAAGTTTTAGGTTATATTCAACAGCAAGAAGAAGAGAAAGATTTTGAAAATTAATGACAAAAAAATTATGCCTAAATCTAAAAAACTCCAAAAAAAGATAGAAAATAAATTAGAAGAATTACAAAAACTATTAAATGAAATCGTCCAAGCTCAAATAATTAACCCCGATGACCAAGATACCTGAGATTCTGATGCTCTTTATAATCTAGTGGAAGATTTAAAAGAAACCCTTGCTCTTTTAGAGGATAAAGAAGATAAAAAGTTAAAAGATGAATTCGGCCAACCTTTAATTTTAGCAGAGGGGTTATGCTCTTTAATGGATAATTGGGAGGAAGATGAAGAGGAAGAAGATTTTTAATATGCTAACTACCGTTCTCCTTGCTTTACTCTGTGGATTTAGTTTAGGTTTGCTCTCCGCCCTTTTATTTTTAAGAAACCTTGAAATAAATTGCCCAAAATGTAAAACCCCCAAACCTTTCCGAGAAGTAGCCGTTTTTCAATTAAAAACGAGAAAAATTACCGGTCAACCTTGTCTAAAATGCCGAAAAATTAAACCCCAAATTGATATCACCCTCTAATGAACTGAATTACCTATTGAGCTTTAAAAAAATCCCAGCCAAAAAGTATTATGAATAACCATAATATTAACCAATACACCGAATATTTACAAGACAAAAATTTATCTGCTAACACCATCAGACTTTACCTGAATATTTTAGCTAAATTCCAACAAAAATTTAGCACCGATAATTTAAAAAATTATTTCCGCACTAACTTAAAAAATTACTAAGCAACCAGTCTAAAAGTTCACCAGCGAGTTTTAAATTCCTACATTAAATTTAAAAAGTTAAAGATTGAATGAGAAAAGATTGCCCGAATAATCCCCAAGACCCAACGGAAATTTTTTAGCACTATTGATGAAACAGAATTAAAGAAATTACAAGCAACCCAAGTAGAGAAAAACCTTTCAATTCACCAGAGGAATAATTTAGTTCTAGACTTTCTTTTTTACTCAGGGGTTAGGATAAATGAATTGATAAATATAAAACACTCAGATTGACAAGGGCAACAGTTAAAGATTTTAGGGAAAGGGAATAAAGAAAGATTTGTTTTATTACCGGAATTTTTGATTAAGTATTTTAACTTGAATTCTACCGATTATTTATTTACCAATCAAAGGGGCAATCCCATTAAGGCAGAGTATATTAGATGACTTTTAAAAGTGAGGGTAGAAAAAGCGGGAATTAAGAAAAAGATTACTCCCCATACATTTAGAAGGAGTTTTGCACCCCTTTTATACCGCAAAAAAGCCCAATTACTTACTATTCAGCAATTACTTGGGCATAGTAGCATTCAGACTACCGAAAAGTATATTCAGAATGATTTTGATTATGTTTATGCTGATTATAGTAAGTTATGGAAACCGGTGGAAAATCAGTTTTAGTTGATAAAGGGTTTATTATTTTAGTCGGATGGGTTTTTATAAGTTTGTCCCATCCCCCTTAGATTTCTATAAAAAAATAAGGCTGGGTTTTTTTATTTATCAGTCCCAATAACTATTTATTTGTATTTATAAGCTCCCAGTCTCCTTGGAGGCTGGGAAAATATGGAGGGTAATTCCGAGTAAGTTTATTTCCATAATCTCATATTTCGGTTTTATCCTCCCACCAAAAAATTAAAGACATGAAACCCCCTAAATGCCCCAATTGCCGCAACAAGATTGAATTAGTTATCTGCTACTGCCAAGAACCCAAAAAAATATATTTCTGCTGAACCTGCCGAAAACACTACCCTTTTTAATATGAATACTGAAATAAAAGTCAAAGCCCTAATCACCGACATCCAACTTAAAAAAGATAAAAATCAGAATGACTATTGAATTATTCTCACTAATGCGGGGAATTATCTCGCTTTTAGCACCGATTATAATTTATCCTCCAAAGCCCTCTCTTTACTGATTGATTACCCGCATCGGTTAGTTAATCAGGTCAATTTATTAACTATCAAAAAAAGAGAGTTTGGATGAGATAAAGTAATTGAGATTGAAACAGACTAGATTATTTTTTGAATTCGGCCACCAAGTATTTTTAGCTTCCTAGTGCATTTTTCTATTCTGATGGCCGAATTGAGAATGTAATTCTTATTATTTCCTGATTAGAGCCAGTTGAGAAAAAGCTATCCAAAGCTCTCTTTGACTTTTTTTATTTCCATAAAAAAAAATCTCGCTGGCTCTAATGGGGAGATAATTTTTGCCAGACTTTAATCTCCCCAAGAAAAGTAAAGAGTTTTAAAAAAACTTGGTCAGTGCGAGTTTGGATAGCAAAAGACCCGCCTAGTAATAGGTAAGGAAGCCCTCCCCCTCCAACAAAGAAAGCGGGGCGATAAAATTAATAATTAATTTGGCTGAAAGAATAACCCAGATATAATTCTGTCAATTATTGAAACAAAGAAAATTATTAAGGGAGAGGTTAATATTCTTGAAGAGTATTGATGTCCTTCATGGAAAAAAAGGACTAGAAGCCTTGTTTGGGGGGTCAAACCCAAGCCAAAGAAACTCAGGAAGTTTTTAAAGGTTCTCCTGAGATAAAAAATAAAGAAACCAGTTAGAGGAGGGGGATTTTTTTTTTCCTCCTCTATTATAATATTTCTTTGCATGTAAAAAAGAGTAGAAATTTATCTTTAGTCTTTTTTTATAATAAGACATAGCACCGGGCTGTTATTTAGATATGAAAAATAAATTAACTAAAGTAGAAACCAAATATATAAGACTGTTAGCCAAAAAACATATTCTTTTACCCACCAAAAACAAAAAGCCCTTAGTGAAAGGATGAAATAAATATTATGTTGAATATCGGAGTATTGAAAGATTACTGGAATTAAACCAAGAATATTCTTTAAGAACTGGCACCAAAATAGGAGATTATTACTTCATTGTCATGGATTTAGATGACTTATGAGCCGAAGAACGGATAAAAGATAATTGAATGGTGAAAACTCATCAAGGTATTCATCGGTATTTTTTTGTTAAAGAACTCCCAAAATCTTGCTGACTAGTTAACCGGTTAGGAGATTCAATTGGAGAATTACATAGCAAAGGGAGATTTGTAGTCGGAATTGGTTCTATTCATGAAAAAGGAACCCGTTATACTTTAAAAGGGAGAGTGAACCAAAAATGAAGTTTCGAAATGGAAAGCTTAAAAGAACTGCAAATTTTTTTAACCGAAAGAGGTATTTTGATTACTCCCTGAGGGAAGAAAGGATTAGAGAATATAAGGGATTTAGAGGTTTATGAGGAGAAAGGGAAAAAGGCACTTAGTAAAGAAGTTAAATATTACCAAAAAAAAGCGAAATTAGAAAGCAAAATAAATAATCATCCTCATAAAGAAAAATTAAATATTTGCTACCTCTGTTTAACTTATTTTCCCAAGCAAGTTGAAATAATCAAATCTCACTTACAGGGGAAAGGACACCAAAGGAATTGGAGAGTTTATTGGGAAAGAAAATTTTCGTAAAATAGATTGGTAAAAATTAGTTATAGATGGAAATACTTCTGAAAACTATTCAGACTTTTGCTGATAAAGATACGGAAAATTTTTTTTTACGGAAGAAGAGTTAGAAAGTGAGAGAGGATTGTTAAAAAAGCCTCTAAAATATTATCAGTTCTTAATTCTATTACCAAACTTAGTGAATTAGAACTCTCTTTTGGTGCTAATTTGCACAGATTACACGGAGACAGAAGCGAACAATATTCAATTAGCATTAATCAACAATATCGGATTTGTTTTGTTTGGTATAAAGGCAAAGCCTACCAAGTAGAAATAACCGATTATCACTAAAATTAAGTATTATGGCAGGAATGATACCTATTCATCCAGGAACAATTTTGAAAGAGGAAATATTAGTCCCTCGCAAGATTAGTCAGAGTCAGTTAGCTCAGGGGATTAATGTTTCTTTGTCAGCAGTGAGAGAGATTTGCCAAGGTAAAAGGAATATTGATGCTGATATTGCTTTAAGATTAGGGATTTATTTTGGAACTAGTTTTCAGTTTTGGTTAAATCTCCAACAAAATTATGATTTAAGAGTTTGTAAAAGGCAAGAAGCCAAATTTAAAAAAGAGATTTATCCTTTACCTGATTCGCAATTAAAAGGTCGTTCGCGAAAAAATATTTAAAAAATATTCAGATAATTATGCCTCGCATTCTCAGTAAAAAAATGAAACGCAAAAGTAAAAAAGGGGTTAGTTGAAATCAAATGGGTAGAAATAGAAAATTGATTGGTAAAGTGAGAAGTTTGGAAAATGAAAAAAAATAAATATGAATAAAACTTTAGTTTTAATAGTAATAATTTTAGTGGCTTTATGGATTTATTTTCGGCAGAATAATCAGCCTAATTTATTGGTAAATTCAGAAAATAAAGAGCAAATTACCAAATTGCAACAGGAAGTTAAGCATTATCAATCTCTATACCAAAAAAGAGTTCAAAAAGATTTAGAAGCTGACCAAAGTCAAAAGATTAAGGAGTTAACTACCGATTATCAAAAATTACAGCAGAATTTTAAAGATTACTTAGAAATAGTCGAAAAAAAAGAAAGAAATTGGTTAGACGAAAAACATAAAATTTTAAAAAAAACTCAATCGGAGGAAGTTAATAAAGAGCAGCTCGGACTCTATCAGCAGAAAATAAATGAATTAGAGAAATCATTATTAACTTCGGCGAAAAATAAACTAAAAGAGAAGAAAGGAATAGAAAAGATTTCGGAAGAATTAGAGACCGAAAGAAAAAGGAATCAAGAATCAACTAAACAAGTTCAGCAATTACAGGAAAAATTAACCAAAACTTTAAAAAGTTTAGAGGATTTAAATCAGCAGAATAAAGAGTTATTAAATCAAATTAACTCAGAAACTAAACCGAAAGAAGAAAATAAAAGAAAAGTTGAAAGTTCTTTTACTAATTTAGTCAATCAACTTAACCGAGGCAAAAACTATCTCTGAAAACATAAAGGCAAAACTTTGGTGACTACTTTGGGTTTAGCGGTCGCAATTAATTATCTGAGGGAGAGGAGTTTTTCAGAAAGAGAAGTAAAAGAGTTAGAAAATAAACTAAACTCTGATTTAGATATTCCTGTTTTTGAGAAAAAAGGCATAGATTTAAAGTTAGATAGCAAGCCTACCGAAAGAGATTGAGAAATAGAAACTGAATGAGATAAGCATTGAAAAAGACAAGAGGAAAGGTGAAAGATTTTAAAGGAGAGATATCCAACAGAAACCCCGTGAGCTTTGAGATGATTATTGCATAAAGAAACTCTTGACAGCTTTGACAGATATAAAGATATTGTTTGAAATTACTTTTTAATTTGATATGGAGGTAAAATGCTTGACTCAAAAATTTCTTTCGGACATTCATCAACTGAAAGCTCGTTTATCCTAGTTAATGTTAATGACTTAACCGAATTAGTTAAACAAATAAACGAAGATAATTGAAAAGAGCCGGAAATGGCTAAAAAATTTGGGTTAGTTAGTAATTTTGGTTCCCACCGAATTCCTTATATCGCAGAAAAAAAAGTCTGAGTAGTAATTGACAATCTCGCCAATCAAATCCTCGCCCGCTGTATCATTGTCGCTAATCGTTTAACTCATGGAATAGACAAAGAAAGTGAGGAAAATATTATGTCAATGGCTTTTATGTTTCAAAATTGTGCTGAAATCCCCAAACCTAAAATTTTTTCGGAACTTTCCGAAGAAGAAGCCGAAAAAAAACTCCAATCCCTAGTCAACCAAGTCCTAAACGGCGACATCAAATTACTAAAAAAACTCCAAGATTTACCTTATTTAAACCCCAAATTCCGCCTAAAACACTAACCAACCCATTAAAATAATAATATATGACAATCGCAGGTAAAAAACAATTAACCGAAAGAATCGCAAAAAAGACTAACCTCCCTCAAAACCAAGTCGCTAAAATAATTGAGGAATTCCTCGAACAAACTAAGAAATCACTAATAAAAGGTGAAGAAATCCGTTTACAAGGTTATTTCACTTTAAAAACCATTATTCAAAAGCCAAGAATAGCCATGAATTTACAAACTAATAAGAAAATGAAAGTTCCCGCTAAAAAAGTGCCAAAGTGTAAATTTAGCGTGAGTTTTAAAGAAGAGATTAGCGGAAAATAATGAATCTAACCCGTCAAATAAAATCAACCATCAATAACCGTAAATCTTTATTAGATAGAAATGGCAATAATTATCTAATTTTAGAGTTGGGTAATGGTGAAAGCATCTTTGTTTTTTCCGGTAAAGTAAATCAGGAAAGATGAAATTGATTACAAGAAGGAAAAGAAATTGATTTCACCGTAGAGGAAGGTAAAAATGGGGCTAATTTATTAGTTGATTTTGGGGTGGAGGTTTAAAATTACTATATGAATCAATTAACTAATCAAGAATTAATTCAAGAACTAAAAAAACGCTCTCAAAATGGCACTTTGGAAATTGAAATTACTCCTAGCCAATTTAAAAAAGAAACTAAATCTTTACTTTCTTGTCTGGATAACAAAGACATTTTATTGCTAACCGCTTTGGGTTTGGGGTTTACTTTCCTAGTTTGTTATATTCTAACAATAACCGCTAATTCAGTTGACAGTGTCGATATTAAATTCCAAGACCGAGAAGATAAAATATCTTATGTATACAAATCAAAAATAAATTAAAAAGATTTTTACTCTTACTTTTCTTTTTATTCTTGGGAAATAAAGAGAATTTAAGGAAAAAAATTAAAAATTCCAAAGTAAATATTATGGTAACTAAAAATAAATTAAAGCAATTAAACCTAAACCCCCTTTCAGTAGTCAAATTTTTTTATGAAAATTTAGGAGAAAGAGGAATCCATCAACCCTTTATCCACCCTGCTCTTTATCTAACTTGCCACAAAATTCAAAAAAAAGAAAATATTAATCTCTTTAAAGAAGAGTTTGAAGATTGAGAAATTACTCCGGTTCTTCCCAGTGTCTTCAATTATTTAGAAGAAAAAGAGAAACCAACTTTTCGCCAAGTTCCCAACATTACTAATGAAGCAGTTATACATTGCCTAGAAAATATTTGTCGCCGTTATCAACGAGAATGTAAAAATGGAGAACCAGAATTGTTTATCTGCGATTTACAGTTTAGGGCTCAAAAGTTAACTGGTAATTTGTAATCTATGTTATTTTCTTTTGAATGATTAATTACTAAATGTATTTCTGACCCAACTTTTACTAATTGTCTAGAAAAAAATAAGATTCGCGGTATATTAGCCAAAATACTAAAAAAGTTCATGGATTATTCAACCTATACTTTGGAAGAATTAAAAGAGAATGACCAACATTTTCGTTTTATTACTAATGAAAAACAAAAAGATTTAGTTATTGAGAAAATTAGTAAATATCACTGGGATAGAAAAAATATTCGCTCCTTATTAAAGGTTAGTCAAATTTGCCAATTATCCTTAGGTTCCAAAGAAGAGAGGATGGTCGGAATTATCAGAAGAATTAACAATTCTCAAAGAAATCCCGAAAGAAACCATTTATTTTGACCTTTACATTTAGACTTTGAACATGCTCGTCATCCTAATTTAAGGAAAAAAAATATTGGTAAACTTGATTTGGTTTGTATCATGGAAGAAAAGAATTGTCTTCATCATTAAAATTTCCTTAAAATTCTTTATATAATCTAATGCAAAGAGTAATCAAATGCAGTAAATGTAAAAAAGATTTTATTCAAAAATGAATTAATCGCCAAAAAACTTGAAGCCAACTGAATGAAATCCTTTACTGAACCGGAGGAAAAAAATGAAATGGCTATCATTATTTTTGTCGCTCTTGTTTGAAAAACTGATTTGAATTTGACCGAGAAACTTTTGACCGTTTGGTTCAAGATGAAAACAAACGGAGAACCTTTTTTTCTTACCGAGGACATGGGACTTTGGATAAACCTGACCATCGCTAAATAAAGGGAATTTTTTTTACTTAATTTTAATAACATTTAGAATAACATTAAAATATAGTATATGACAAATGTAAATAATAATTACTCCCTCATAAACAATAATTTTTCTGACAAAGTTAGCCCTTTAATCGTCTTAGTCTTGATAGCTGCACTCTTTATTTTATGCTTAGATAATGAAAAAGAAAATCTATCTCGCCAAAGATTAAAAAGAACAAAAAAATTAATTCTGCGGAAGAAGTGAGGGAAAAAATAATCTAAAATTAACTATATGGATTTGTTAATTAATCAAAAATAAATTAAAGGAATTTTTACTCTTACTTTTCTTTTTATTCTTGGGAAATAAAGAGAATTTAGAGGGAAAAGCGAAAGAATTTAAGGTAAGTATTATGGTAACTAAAAATAAATTAAAGCAATTAAATCTTAATCCTTTATCGGTAGCTAAATGGTTTTATGGAAAAGGGTTTGAAGATTACCGACTAATGCAGGACATGATTTACCTCACTTACCGGGAAATTTTAAAAAAAGAAAGCAAAGTCTTATTTAAAGAGAAATTTCAGGCTTGGGAAGATTGTCCGGTTTTAGAATCCGTTCATCGGCAAATGAAACATCATTTTAAAGAACATGGGACAATGGATTGTTTATTCGACCAAGTTGAAGAGTTGGAGGATAAAACAATTAAATCTTACTTAACTAAAATTTACCGAGATTATCAGAATGCTAAAAAGGAAGGTGATATAAATTTCTTTTTCAAAAGTGAAGATGAAGCATGAGAGCAAGCCCGCGAAAATGCTAATGGAGAAAAAAGACCGCTTATTTTTATGGAACCAGTCCGAATAATCGCTCTAACTCACTAAATGGCTCAGATTGTTTTTGATTTTAGTGGACTAATTACTTACTGTTTACATGATAAAGAAATTAAGTTTTCTAATGCTATTGGTTCGGAAATAGATAGTAAAATATTTATTTCGCAATTATTTCAAAATTTACAGATAACTTGTCAAGAAACAGAGTTAAAGAAACTATTTCAGCAAGAACATTTTCATTTTGTCCAAAAACCTTATATTAAAGAGAAAATTGAAAGATTAGTTGATAATCCTTATTTTGAACTTACTAATCTCTGTCAAATCCCTTTAAGCGGAGAATTCCGCTTGTATGGAAATCTCAAAAAAATCAAATACACCAATCTTTATCTCTTTAAAGCCTTAATTTTAGACCCTAATCACTTAATCTATAATGAAAAGAAGTTTAAAAAACTTAAAAATCTAACCTGCTTATTTAGTAAAGATGACAGATGCCAAAGAATAATAAAAAATCATTAAGAAAAATCTAATTCTCCCTTACTCCCCCCCTAATCCGCACTTAGGTTGGGAATAAATTTAGAATATAATTTATATAATAAATTATCTTTTTTTTGGGTGATTTTTAAGTCTATTTTGGAACCCTTTTGTAGCGGATAGCAAGTAAAAATTAAAAATATGGAAAAAGAAATTTTACTGGAACCGGACAAGAAATTAGCAAAAAAATCAAAATTCTATTTCCAAAAATGAAATCTAACCCCAAAAAACTTTAAAAATTGGGGTAAAAAAGGTGGCCGACCCGCTAAATATGCCAATGATAAAGAAAGATATAAGGCTTACCGCAGAAGAAAAGCCCAAAAGAAAATAGAAAATGGAGAAATAAAAGGGATTTTAAATTGAACTACCGGAAGAATTAATAAGCAGAGGAGATAAACTATATATCAAAAACTCTCCTCCTCCAAAAAAATTTAAAATATATATATAGCACTGTCAAAGCCAAATCTTTTAAAGAAAATATCACAGGCTCTCCTTTAAGCAACCTGTCAGCTCTCTCAAAAGACAACTGAAAATAAATATTTTCTAATTCCTCCTTGTATAAGACAAATATAAGAAAAAAATATGAATCTAAAAGAAAGTAAATTAACTTATTTAGCCATAGGAATAGTAGCCGGCTTAGCCCTTACTTTTGCCTATGAAAAATGAAAAGATAAAGGATAATGGCAAAAAAAGATAATCACTTAGGCCAAGCCTATGACTTAGTGATAGCTGACTTATTCCGCTTGTTAAAAAAAACTCCGGAAAGAGTGAAAATAAAGTTAGGCGATTTAGGAACCTTTTCAAAAGAAAAACGGAAATTAAGAAGTTCTCTGACTAAAAAGACTTACCTCTATTATCAAGTAAGTTTCAAAGCTTCTAACCTCTTAAAAGCCGAGTTAAATAAGGACTTATAATGGAGTGGAATAAAAGATATTTACTCTTAATTATGGGAGTTTCCTGTTTTGCTCTCTATTTCTTTGGTTCCAATCAAAATCTCCCTGACACTAAATTTCTCAGACCCATCGGCTATTTATGCTTAGGTTTTGGTGGTTTATTACAATTGATAACTTTTGAAAATGAAAGATAATATGAATCTAACCCAACACTGAAAAAAAGAATACATCCTAATTATAGTTGCTATTCTCTGCCTCATCATCTTTTTTTATCGTGATAAAATGAATGCCAAGCAAATTACCGAATATTTACCTATTTTCGGAGGTTTAGCTTTCGGCTTAAACACTCTAATCCAAATCGCCAAATAATTTTATGAATAACTTCTCGCAAAATAATCAGCAAAATCAGCAAAATTTAACTGGTCAACAAAATAAAGGTCTCTTCTCCTTACCTCCCTCAATTATGAATGTCGTCCCTTGGATGCCTTTAATGTTAGAGATGATGACCGGTCAGAAAATTCCGCAAATGAGCGGAACCATCGGAGAAATCCAGCAAGGAATTCAGACTATCCAGATGGGTTTAACGCAAGTTATCCAGCATCAGCAAAATTTAGAGCAAAGGTTAATCGCCTTGGAAACGAAGTTGTCGGAGACCCAAAATCAAGCCGTCCAGCAATTTTCCAGTCTCGGTCAGCAAGTCCAAAGCATTAAATCAATTCGTTTAACTCACGACCGCGAAAGAAAGCAAATTGAATTTAATAATCGCAGCGATTTTGATAAGTCGCAAAATTATACGCAAAAAGAATAATATGTCCTTCTTCCCCGATATCACTCCTTTAATTACCGAAATAAAAGAATTTAAAGTTCAGCAAGCCCAAATTATCGCCTTGTTAGAGAAACAAAATCAATTTTTAGAAGAAATTAAAATATGAATAGAAAAGCAAAAGAAATAGACGAAAACGAAGAAGAAACTTCGACGAAAAGTAAAAAGCGTCTTGACAGTATTGACACCGCCCAATTAGAGTATACTTTTACCACTACTTTAACTTATGGCACGATTATTTTTGCTGTAATTTTAGGGTTGGGTTCAATTACTTACATGACTATTCAACAATTAAAGAAATAAAATTATGACTAATCCTAATTCAGAAGAAAATACAAATACATTACAAAGTTGAGCGACCGGAAAAGTTGCCATGTTCGCTATCGGTTTAATGGTCGGAATATTTTTGTATAAAGCCGGAGTATTACAAAAATTAACCGGTAAATTATTTAAAAAAGCTGAGTAAAATCAGTTCTTTATTTTTAAAACTTTATGACTAATTTAGCAGAAGTCCAACAAATTATCCAGCAAATTAAAGAAAAAGAACCTAATTTTTTCTGCTCTCACCCCCTTCATATTTTAACTTGAAAAAGTAAGAAAATTGCCGGAGCCTTAATCACAAAAGTTAACGGTCAGAGATATTTAGGTTTACAAAGAAAAGATATTAAAGGCCAAGAGTATTGAAAATATAAACAGTTAACTAATTTAGAAGAGTCAGAAGATGGAGAAGTTCAACCGGAAAAAAAGCCAGATGCCTTTACTCAGTCTCAGGACAAAGTTGACAAATTTAATCAAAGACAAAAAGCTTATGAAGCAAAATCAATTAACCATTCTGAATAATCTGCCCGAGACCGTTAAGAATTTAAATAGCAGTCTCCAAGCCATTCAGCCCGATAATTCGGAGACTACCCGCTTAGTGACTTATGTTTTAGTGGGAACAGTAGTAGCCGGTTTATTAGTCTATCAGTATATAAAATCGCAAGAAAAAATTTTTTAGATTATGGTGTTTGGAATTAATTTACCTGATTGAAAAGTTGCCTTACAAGAGAGTTTTCAGCATTATGTCTCTACCCCTTTGGAAGAAAAATTCCAAGAAGCGAGAGAATTTAATGAGCGAACTCAAAAAATTATCATTGCCTTAGGTCTAGGAATATTTTTATTACTAGCCATTGCCTATTTTTGAAAAGAAGAATAAAAAATATGAAGAATTTAAAATATATTGCCGTAGGTATTTTGGTCGGTTATTTAGGACTTTATGTTCTAGAATTAGGCCGAAGTAAATTAGCCAAGGAGGATACGAATAACGGAAATAAAGAAAAACAAACGCTTGGTTAATTATGTCCAAAACTACTTTTATCATTCTCATGACCGTTTGTTTTCTGGGAGGGTGTTATATTCGCCATTGAATTAATACTGGCTCAGGACAATTTAAAAGGTTCGGAAAATTTTTTAATAATTAATTATGAAAGATTATTAATCTTCTTTAAGATTTTAAAATATTATGAAAGGAAAAACTTTTTTATTTTGTGCCGCCTTAGCGGTGCTAATGGGTTTTTTTGCTCAGCAGGGAGCTGAAACCTTAATTAATACTTCACTGACTTTATTGCCTTTTAATATTAGAACGGTTAGCCGTTAAGTTTTTCTCTGTTTTAGACTTGTAAGGGATTTTTTTGAAATATGTTAAAACTTAATGATATTAAATGTGCCTTTGATTATTATCAAGAGGCATTAGAAGCAGCCAAAAAAGAATATCCTTGTATTAAGGTTATTAATTATTGCTGTGGTTGTTGTTCAAGTAAATCAGCCTTAAAATGTTGTTGGAAGAATTATAAGAAAGTTGATTTAAGCAAAATATTAAATCCTTTTGGTCGTTTACAAGGGAATATGTGTTGTGTTTGTTTATGGTGAAATTTGCCGAATGAACATGATTGCGAAAGATTAGAGAATGAACGCAGATTTTTTAGTTCTTGTTGCTGGACTTTTGAAGGGAAAAAATACCAAGAGGAAAAGAAGTATTGAGCTAACCTTAAATAAAGAAAATTAAATATGAATAAAAAAAGAAAAGTAATTGAAGTTCCTTCTGTTTTACAAGGATTAGAAATTGAGAATAGAGGGGTTAAAAAAAATATTAAAACTAAATTGGCTGGGCAGAAGTTATCTTTGCCAGTTAGAAAAATTGCTAAGCCTCGCTCCAAAGAAGATACATTGGCTTATTTTGGTTGCATGTTGCAACAGTTAGTTAATCATGACCGGGTTAAAATTACCAAGTTGTGTAGTTTTTGTAAACATAATAAAGGTAAAGTTGCGTGGAGTAAAAAAGAGAAAAGAGATGATTTAATTGAGAAAGTAGCGAAGAGTTATTTAGAGTTTGGACAGGGTTTAGGACATTTGATTCAGGCTG
>JADRCO010002189.1:0-14775 GCA_021464525.1 Rhizophagus sp. LPA8_4_AMF | reverse complement strand
ATCATTAAATAAATTATTTAGTTATATGGAATACAATGAAAATAATGAGTAATTTCATTATTATTGAATTATAAGATAACCTATTAACTTACGAGCTAAATATTTAATATAATTTTGTACAATATAGTTAGTTTAAATTATATTTGCATATTATATTGGGGATAATTATAGATTAGTATTTTAATGTATTTGCAAATGCAAAAAATATTTCAGCTTGTTTGATATACCTTTAGATTCCTTGGTACTACTTTCTTCAAATTTGTCAAAGTCATTTCCTTCAAATTCCTCAGTGCCGCTTCCTTCAAATTCTTCAATACTACTGGAAACTAGTTTTACTATATTGCAAATTTGTTTAAAAATTTTAGAATCCTAATTGTATTAAATGTTTATATTATTTATCTCATGTTTACTAATTGGTCGCCAGTGATTTTTTTGATAATATATTCATGCCTGTAATTTTTCTGATGATATTTTTCATGCTCATGTGTTTTTATAGTTTATTTATACTTTTTCCACTTTTTCCCATCACTGGACATTAGTCTCCATGAGATAAAATAGTTATTTTACTATCATGATTTTTACGGTGTAAAAATATCATGATTTTCATGGCTGCGACGTGAAAATCATTGATATTCAGGACTCCCCATGAAATAACTATTACATATATAATTATCACCTTTATCAGCCATTATTATATATTTATATTAAAATTCTCACTGATTAGAAAAGATGAAGTAAATATCTTTTTATTATTATTGTTAAACACTTTTATTAATATGATAATAATATTATGCAAAATGCATTGTGCAAAAGTGTTGATCACAAGTACAAGCATTGCATATACAACAAACAAATTTTGAATGTATATCAATTATTACAAAATCGCAGTAAATGGTTAATCATTTCGTCTTAGGTAATTACTAAGCACCAGAGTCAGAGGGTTAGGATTAGGATATAAATCAAGATTAGGTTAAGTAAAAATTTAGATAAGCGAATTATATAATACAAGGATGATTGGTATGAATTAAAAGACACTTTTTTTTCCATCTTAAAAAACATGGTGAGTCAAATAATCAAGATGAAAAACTTCAAAATGTTCAAAAAGAAAATAAATAAAGATGTGATTTGTGTAAGTCTTTGATTCACAAAATTGCCCAAAAAATCATAATTGTTTTGACAAGGAAAATACTAAGTTTCATTTTTTCAAAAAAAAAAATTAAAAGCCCTATTACTTCTGTATATTTTCACTTTAATAAAATTTTTATTTTACGTATTTAAAAACACTTTGCATAATTTTTTTAATCGATATTTTTTTTACATAATTAAATTTTAAAATTCTGAAGGCACTTCATATGATTAATAGGAGAGGGTACTAATATCCTCCAATTTAAAATAATTAAAAAATATCCAGCCAAAAAAATAAAATTAATAATTTTTTAATTTTAAACAATTAAATTATTATTACTTATTTTATTCTTTATTTTATTAGTTATTATTTATTATAATTTATCTTATTTAATATACTATAATAATAAAATTTTGATCAATTTTTTATTATTCACTCACATTATAATCCAAATTATAAATAAATAAAAGCTCTAAATTAATATAATTAATTATGTAATAACTAATTTTCTTAAATATATACCGAAAATTTCATCATATTGGTTAAAACTAATTAATCCTGTTGCAATGCAACAGAAAAAATATATATTATATATTTTTTATGTAATTTATAAATACTTCCATTTTACCAATACTTTTATTTCTGCAACAAGTGTTAAAATTTATGGTATATATCATGCTCTTAGTAAAGGCCGGCCACAGGCCGGCTTTAGGGTATGACTTTAGTTATTATTATAAAAAATTAATTAGTCAGCAATTTTCATTAATCAGCAGATGATCAGTTATTTTCATTATATTGTTTTTCCAAGTATTTAAATAACCTTGATACATAAAAAAAACTTGCAATTTTCCTCAGAATTCAGAATCAGAATCAGAATCTGAATCTGATACTTATACAGATACAGATACAGTATACAGTATATAGAATATAATAATGAAAGGTCGTTTAAGTCGCACGAATAACTAAAAAAGGAAATTGTTTATTACACAAAATTGGTAAACATATATAAGAATACACTAAAAAATTCATTTTAAAAGTAACACATATCTCTTGGCCGACCATCATTTATTATATTATGTTAATAATTATTATTATTAGAATTTGAATTATCTCAAGACCACAATGGTTGTTATAAAATTTTGATCAGATATTCCAGATTCATTAATCATTACATTTTACCACATTCAATCATTGAAATACTTCTAATTCTTTTAAAGAATGTATCAGTTCTCCATCGTAAGTATGAAATAAAATAAATTATATTTTCTAAAAATTCCGTTACTGCCATCATAACAATCCTGTTAAGAAATCTAAGAAATCCAATAGATTAATCACGAAAATAATTTCATATGAAGCTGTCTGTTAATTATTAAATTATGATAATAAATTTATTAATCAAAATTTATATAACATTTTCTCATTGGGATTAAAATTTTGAATTAATCTTGTAAATATGTATTTACCCCCTCTAATGCGAAGGTTCACGAGTTGAATAACGTAAAACATTAATACTTATTATCCTACAGCCAAAAAGAATCATGCTTTTTTCATCGTGCTGATATTTTTTATTGGGCTATAAATAAACTAAATTGCTACAATTGCGTAATTATTAATATTTTTCCATATACTAAATAACATGTGAAAGTCAAAAGAACACGTCGCGTTAAACTGGAAATAGTTTAATCGACAGTTTATCGTATTTATAAGCAATAATCATCGGGGGCTGCAGGATAGTACAGTTGTTGATCAGGGGGGTTAGAACATCACCGAACTGCAAATATTCTAAACTTATTTGAACGTGTTCTGGATTGGCCTATTAATTTACTTTATGGAGATAATTTTTAACCGATTAATTGATAAATAAGCTACCTTGTATCCGAAAAAAAAATATATTTAAGGTAATAAAGACCTGAAATTAATTTTTTCAATTCACGCCATTTTATAATGGCTGATAATAAACTTTTGGCAAAATTATCACAAAATTTACTTGAGATTTTAGAAAATGAAGAACATTATGATATTACAATTGAAGTTGGTAACGACCCTTACGTAAAAATATTTCATGCTCATATGATTATTTTGAATCATCGTTCTCCTTATTTAAGAAGAATTTTATCAACAAATAAAAAGAAAGATGACGAAACTTTGACAAGCATTAGATTACCAAATATTTTACCCGAAATTTTCCAAATAGTCTTAAGGTAAATAAATAAATAAAACAATAAAATCTCGTTATTCGATAATTATATATTTTTATAAATTTTTTTAATTATTTTAGGTATATTTATGGAGGAAAACTTTCTTTGGAAGAATATGATATTTCAGATATCATTAAAATCTTAATTGCCGCTAATGATCTCAGCCTTCAAGAATTAATCCCCTATTTAGAATCCTTTTTAATTGAAAATAAAAAAAATTGGATTGAACAAAATATTGATTTGTTTTATCAAACTAGTTTTGAAAACAATTCTTTTTTAGAACTTCAAAAATATTGTACTAATTTAATTATTAAAGAACCAAATAAGATATTTAATTCGCCGAATTTCACTTCAATTCCAGAAAAATTAATAATTACGCTTATTCAAAATCATCAAATGAGCGAAATTCAAGTTTGGGAGCATGTAATTAAATGGGGACTTGCGCAAAATCCGGAACTTCCTTCTGATCCTACAAGCTTTTCAAAAGACGATTTTAACACTTTAAAGAATACCTTACAAAAATGTATTCCTTTTATTAAATTCCGTAATTTAACTTCCAAAGAATTTTTGAAGAAAGTAAACCCATATAGAAAAACCTTACCGAAGGAATTATATGATGATTTAATAGAATATTTTTTGGATAAAGATTACGATCCAAATAAAAAATCAGAAACTCGTATTATTAGAAAATCTAAATTAAATAATAATGATTCTGAATCTCGTACTATTAAAGAGATTAAATCAAAAGATGATGATTCTGAATCTCGTACTATTAAAGAGATTAAATCAAAAGATGATGATTCTGAATCTCGTACTATTAAAGAGATTAAATCAAAAGATGATGATTCTGAATCTCGTACTATTAAAGAGATTAAATCAAAAGATGATGATTCTGAATCTCGTACTATTAAAGAGATTAAATCAAAAGATGATGATTCTGAATCTCGTACTATTAAAGAGATTAAATCAAAAAATATTGATTCTAAGATCATTACAAATCAACATGTTGAAATAATTTCGAAATGGGTTGATAGATTAGAAAATACAGACAAACCAACAACTTCGTATGAATTCAAATTATTATATCGTGATTGCGATGATGAACCTTGTATATCACTTAATAGACATAAAAGATTTCATGAAGTTTGCGATAATCATTCCCGGACTGTAACAATTTTTAAAGCGAAGTACAGAAATGAGATTCTCGGAGGTTATAATCCGATTGAATGGAAATGTGATAATAGTTTTGGAAATACCAAAGATAGTTTTATATTTTCTTTTAATGATGAGAATTACATTTTAAGTCGTGTAATAGATGAAACGAAAGCTATATATAATAATATATTTGGTCCATCATTTGGTCTTGATCTGAATTTATCCTTGCTTTTTAATGATAAGAAAATATCTTGTAATCAAAATTATTATGAAAAACAAATTAGAATTAACAATGATGATTCGATTATTTTAGATTTTTTTGAGGTATTTCAATTGTGTAAGACTGATGATTAAATAAGTTCTCTAAGTTTATTAATTAATATCTTAATAATTTTTTTACTATATTAGATTAGAAACAATATAATCTAGATTGAATATGTGTCTTATTTCTATATTATTTTAACATCGTCAAACGTTCTATGACGTAAGAAACAATGAAATTATAAATAAAGGAAAATCGCTTGTTATGTAGTTTAGATTTTGATGCTGAAAGTGTTGAGCTCGAACACGAAAACTTAAGACAATCATAGAAAAGTACCGAGTTTAAGAAGCTCCTTGTAAAAAATGTTGATCCGTGTTTATATTTCCATGTTTTTTCCGTGAATGTATCATTTTCACGGAAATTTTAAGAAAGCCACGGAGAAATAATGGAAATATTTGGATAAAAATTTTTTATAGGGGCTAGATCAATCATTTTATTCCTAATTTCTGATATAAACATAAAGAGCTGCGTTCTTTACTCGGGTTGCGTAGAATTTTCCTAATTTTATAATATACTTTTTTAAATTTACATTGAATTCAAGAATAATAAATTTTTTTTTATTATAATTAGTATAATTTATCTGTAAAAGGTTTTGAATAGTAATATGCGCTATATCGTTTATCTTTATTTGATATTTATTATTTTAATTAAATCTCAAGAACACAATGCTTGTCATAAAATTTTGTAACATACAGACTAACGTATTAAACTACCATTTATTTTTTTTCAGATTCATTTGTTCTTTTCGCAGCAAATTGTGATTGCAGGTTCTTCTTGAAAATTGGGAAATTTTTCATTGTACCATCGATCTGGAATGAGTCCAATATGATACATTGCCTTATTCGAATTAAGCATTACTGAAAATCAATGAATAAACTAGTCCTTTTGCTACAAGCCACGAAATGCTCTTCATTAATCATTATATTTTACCACATTTAGTTCAATAAAATTAACAAACAGCTTCATATGAATTTATTTTCGTTGGATTAATCTATTGGATATCTTTAGATTTTTTAACGGAATTAAGGTTATGGCAGTAACAGAATTTTTAGAAGAAATAATCTCATTACATTTACGCTACCCTATAAAAAAATTTTTAGAAAATTCGGTTTTTTTTGGAATGAAAACTAGAAAAATGATCATTTATCGGAATTTTCCCCAGAAAATTTTTCATAGGGCTGAAACTTATATTTTGTTTCATATTGTGATATAGAGAATGATTAAAAATTGAAAAATCAAAATTTTAGATCACATTTTCTCGTAGAATTAAAATTTTGAATTAATCTTATATACAATTAACCTATTTAAACACGTGATCGTGATTGGCCTATTAATTTACTTTATGGAAATAATATTAGCCGGTTAATGGTTACCTTGTGACCTAAAAAAAAAAAAAATATTTAAATAAAGACTTGAAATTAATTTTTTTTTCAACTTACGTCATTTTATAATGGTTGATAATAAACTTTTGACAAAATTATCACAAAATTTGCTTGAAGTTTTAGACGATGAAGAGTATTATGATATTACAATTGAAGTTGGTAACGACCCTTACGTAAAAACATTTCATGCTCATATGGTCATTTTGAATTATCGTTCTCCTTATTTAAGAAGAATTTTGTCAACAAATAAAAAGAAAAATGATGAAACTTTGACAAGCATTAGATTACCAAATATTTTACCCGAAATTTTTCAAATAGTCTTAAGGTAAGATAAATAACTATCTCGTTATTCGATAATTATATATTTTTATAAATTTTTTTAATTATTTTAGTTATATTTATGGAGGAAAACTTTCTTTGGAAGAATATGATATTTCAGATATCATTAAAATCTTAATTGCCGCTAATGATCTCAGCCTTCAAGAATTAATCCCCTATTTAGAATCCTTTTTAATTGAAAATAAAAAAAATTGGATTGAACAAAATATTGATTTGATTTATCAAACTAGTTTTGGAAACGATTCTTTCTTAGAACTTCAAAAATATTGTACTAATTTAATTACTAAAGAATCAAATAAGATATTTAATTCGCCGAATTTCTCTTCAATTCCAGAAAAACTATTAATCACGCTTATTCAAAATCATCAAATGAGCGAAATTCAAGTTTGGGAACATGTAATTAAATGGGGACTTGCGCAAAATCTGGAACTTTCTTCTGATCCTACAAGCTTTTCAAAAGACGATTTTAATACTTTAAAGAATACCTTACAAAAATGTATTCCTTTTATTAAATTCCGTAATTCAACTTCCAAAGAATTTTTGAAGAAAGTAAAACCATATAAAAAAATCTTACCGAAGGAATTATATGATGACTTGTTAGAATATTTTTTGGATAATGATTACGACCCAAACAATAAATCGATTAAATCAAAAAATATCGATTCTAAGATCATTACAAATCAACATGTTGAAATAATCTCAAAATGGATTAATAGATTAGAAATTACTGACAAATTAACAAGTTCATATGAATTCAAATTATTATACCGTAGCGAAGATACTGATAATACGTTTGGAAGGATTAAAAAATTTCATGAAGTTTGTGATAACCATTCCCGAACTGTAACAATTTTTAAAGTGAAGGACAGAAATGAGATTCTTGGAGGATATAATCCGATTGAATGGAAATCTGATGGTAGTTATGGAATTACTAAAGATAGTTTTATATTTTTTTTTGATAATGAGAATTGCATTTTAAGTCGTGTAAAGGATGAAACGAAAGCTATATATAATTGTCCATTTAACGGTCCATCGTTTGGTGATCTGTTTTTAGTACGCGTTGCTCTTTCTGAAAATTTAAATATTGCTTGTAAGAAAAATCATTATAGAAAAGAGATCGAATGCTGTGATGGACTATCTTTAGAATATTTTGAGGTATTTCAATTGTGCAGGACTAATTGTCTGTGATATTTTCATAAAATATTTTAATCGGATTATATAGTTATTAATTTGAAACTACATTATTCATAGTATTATTTTATGTTATTAAAGTGGAGGTTTTGCATGTAAATAAATATCAGAAGTATACAAGTAGAGAATATATCTCATTTCTTAATTCAATTGATTCAATGACCTAACAATAACTAAATAAAAATAATATATTTTCTATTCATATTATCCAAATATTTAATATACCAACACGAATTATTATATATAGACTCAATTTTGTGAAGAATACAAAATCTAACATATATTATTGTGTGAAATGTATAACAATCATATTTTTAAAATTAAAACTTTTACTTAAAAGCAGGTATAATAAGAATGATATTTGTTGTGACATATGAACAATTTTTATGATTCCATTTTAAAGAAACTACTATAATTCTACATTATTAATTTCTTTATTTGTTACAAAGAATTTTATAAATTTTATAAATTTTCATTTTTCTTTTTTTTATGAAAATCAAAGAAAAATGCCCTTTAATCCTAAGCATTAATTATTGACTCATTTTATTAATTTTATCATGAGAATCGCTAATCGTCGTTTATACAATAAAATTACTAGATACATTTACCCCATAATAAATTTATTCCGCGTTTTTTTATTTTATGTTATTCCGTCAATTTATCATATTCACGGAATTTATAGCCTTAAACATGGAAATTATCCAATTTGCTTGAAGTTTTAGTTATTTTCCCGTAAATGTATTATATTCATGGAAGTTTTTACAGAAATTACGGATTAAATTTTTTTTTAGAGTTGAACTGGATACGTTTATACGTTTCGAATGCACTTGATTAATATTTTTTATTAGTTGTCCAATAGTAAGCCGAATAAAATTTTTATTTTTTTTTTAAAAAAAAAAGAGTATAAAAAATAAGTTTGTAACAGTTTTATTATAATTGCTAAATAATTAAGAATACAAGGATACCAGGATTTTGAGATATTGTATAAAGACCTACAAATTAGTTATTGAAATAAAATGATAAAAAAAAAAGATATTATACCCATTAAAAAAAATATACATTCAGAGATGTTTTTTTAAACTATTGATTATTTACATATGAATCACGAAAAAAATTAATCTTTAGAATTTAACAATATATCTTAAATTATTTAAATTATTTGAAATACTTCAAACTCTAAAGATAATGCATCATTGCTTTTTATGATCTGTTTATCATAATACTTTTTCATACAAAGGATTTTTAAACCGCCACCAAAAGTTGTACATAAATAGAGATCTCCATGACCAAATGATGGACCATTATAAACATCATTATATATAGCTTTCGTTTCATCATTTACACGACTTAAAATATAATTTTCAGTACTATCATTATTAAAAGAAAATACAAAACTATCTTTAGTAATGCCATAACTACCATCAAATTTCCATTCAATCGGATTATATCCTCCAAGAACCACTTTACTATCTTTCACTTTAATAATTGTTACAGTACGACTTTGATTTTTACAAATTTCATGGAACTTTTTAAATCTATGAAGCAATCCACCAGATCCATCACGAGTAGCATCCCGAGATTCACGATATAATAATTTAAATTCGTACGGTATTGTTAATTTATCTGTAGCCTCCAATTTATCAATCCACTTTGAGATTAATACAGCATGTTGAAATTTAATGATTTTAGAATCAATATTTTTTGCTTTAACGTTAATCTCTTTAACAACACTAGGTCCAGATTTTTTAATCGGGCTATTATCATTGTCCAAAAAATATCCTAGTAAATCTTTGTATAATTCTTTTGATAAAATTTTTTTGTAAGGTAAGACTTTTTTCGAGAATTCTTTCGAAGTTATATTCCGAAATTTAATTAAAGAAATACATTGTTGTAAAGTATTCTTTAAAGCATTAAAATTATCCTTTGAATAGCTTGTAGGATCAGAAGGAAGGTCCGGATTTTGAGCACATCCCCATTCGATCACACGCTCCCAAACTTGAATTTCACTCATTCGATGATTTTCATTCTGAATAATCGTGACCAAAAGTTTTTCCGGAATCAAAGAAAAATTTAGTGAATTAAAAATCTTATTTGGCTCTTTTGAAATTAAATCAGTACAATATTTTTGAAGTTCCATGAAAGAATCAGATTTAAAACATGTTTGATATATCAAATCAAAATTTTCTTCCATCCAATTTGAATTGTTTTTAATTAAAAAGGATTCTAAATATGGAATTAATTCCTGAAGACCAAGATTATCAGCAGCAACCAAAATTTTAATTATATCTGAAGCACCACGTTCTTCTAATGAAAGTTCTCCTACATAAATATATCTGAGAAAAATTATACGTTTGTAATTAGAGGAATATATATATACACGTTTAACGTAAAAAAAATTAAAAATGTAAATTCTTACGTACCTTAATAATATATGAAAAATTTCAGGTGAAATATTTGATAATTTAATATGTGTCGAGGTTCCATCATCATTATTATTAGTTGACAAAATTCTTTTCAAATAAGGAGAACGATAATTTAAAATAACTCTATGACTGTGAAATACTTTTGTATAAGGGTCACTACCAACTTCAATTGAAACATCATAATATTCTTTATCATCCAAAATTTCGAGTAAATTTTGTGTTAACTTTGATAAAAATTTATTATCAACCATTATTATTTTTTTTTTTAAAAAAAAAAAAATAGGAAAAGGGAAAAAAGAATGAAGAACGGGAATTCTAGTCCTAGTTTGATAGACAAAACATCATATTACGTCATATCGCAGATCAGAGATTATATTTGGTTGATCCCGAACTTGAATCCAAACAAGAAATTTTAGAGTATTTACTGTAACTCAATTACTAAGCTTTATTTAAATTTTCATTGAATTAGTAAAAGTGAAACCACATGCGATTTTATAAATAGTTGATCTTCCCTTTAATAAAATAATTAATTATGAACACGAAATGGAAAGGAGTCGATTAAAAAATTTATTCTAATTTCAGGTTATTTGAAGAGTTTCAAGGAAAATATTTGATAATATATTAAGCACCAAGATTCCATTATCTTTCTTTTTTTTATTAGTTAATATCCTTGATTTAAAGTATCATGTAATTATCGATCGATCAATGTTTAAGAAGGTTAGAAGATCATTAAGTGATCAATAATTTAGTATTATATTTCGATTTGAAATTTTTTTACGGGAGACGTTATTCATTACCCGCTCCAATATCTTCAAATGAAAAAGTTATGACTATTGTGGTGTTAATTCACTCAATTTCTAGAGCGTAAATAACACCTTTACTTCAAAACTTTTAGGCATATAAATATATCATTAATAAATTTTTTATTGTTTCAATAAAATATACAAAAATATAATACAAATAAATATAATTTCATTCTTTCATATTTTAATAATTGGGAAATATTGAAATAGATATTATATAAATAATCTTTAAATCGACAAAATGTTTAAATGCTTTATTACTAAAACCTATCTCGATGGAAATTCTCAATTGCTAGTTTTTAGAATTGGAACATTAATATTAAACGATTTGAAACACTTCAACTTCTGAAAAACATGAATCATTGATTTCTTTAATCTGTCTTTCGTAAGAATTTTTTTTACAACGAATTCTTAATTCACCAATATTATTTGGATAATTTTGATATAAATATAAATCTCCATCACCAAATGAAGGACCGATATCATAAAAAGAACTATTAAATATAGCCTTCTTTTCATTCTTTACATGACTTAAAATATAATCTTCAATCCCATCATTACTAAAAGAGAATATGAAACTATTTTTAGTAATACCATAACTACTATCAGTTTTCCATTCAATAGGATTATATCCTCCAAGAATATCGTTACTATCTTTCACTTTAATAATTACTATAGTACGAGATTGATTGTTACAAATTCCATGAAATTTTTTAAATCTACAAAATAACCCACTGGACCAATCACGAGAATCACGATATAATAATTTGAATTCATATGAAGTTTTTTTTTTTTCTAATTCGTTAATCCATTTTGAAATTAATTCAGATTGTTGAAATGTAATAATTTTAGAATCAATATTTTTTAATTTAATAGATTCTGATTCTTTAACTGGATCGCTATCGCTATCGTTATCCAAAAAGTAATCTAATAAACCTTTATATAATAACTTTGGTAAAATTTTTTTATAAGGTAATACTTTCTTCAAAAATTCCCTTGAAGTTAAATTATAAAATTTAATAAAAGGAATGCATTGTCGTAAGGTATTCTTTAAAGTATTAAAATCATCTTTTGAAAAACTTGTAGGATTAGAAGGAAGGTCTGGATTTTGTGCAAGTCCCCATTCGATCACACGCTCCCAAACTTGAATTTCACTCATTTGAAGATTTTTATTCTGAATAATCGTGATTAAAAGTTTTTCTGAAATTGAAAAGAAATTTAGAGAATTGAATATCTTGATTGGTTCTTTTGAAATTAAATCAGTACAATATTTTTGAAGTTCCGGAAAAGAATCGTTTTTAAAGCTTGCTTGGTATATCAAATCAAAATTCTGTTCCATCCAATCATTTTTATTTTCAATTAAAAAGGATTCCAAATAGGGGATTAATTCCTGAAGGCTAAGTTCATTGGCAGCAACCAAAATTTTAATTATATCTGAATCATCATATTCTTCCAAAGAAAGTTTTCCTCCATAAATATATCTGAAGAAAAAATTAAACGTTTGTAATTAAAAAATATATATATATAAATATTTGTATATTTTAGAGAAGAAAAAAAAAAATAAAATAAAATATACCTTAATAATACATGAAAAATTTCAGGTGAAATATTTGATAATTTAATATGCATCAAAGTTCCATCATTACTGTTTTCGTTCCTTGATAAAATACTTTTCAAATAAGGGGAACGATAGTTTAAAATAGCCATATGAGCACGAAATATTTTAATATAAGGTTCATTACCAACTTCAATTGTAATATCATAATATTTTTCATCGTCTAAAATTTCGGTTAGATTTTGTGATAATTTTGACAATAATTTATTATCAACCATTTTATAATTTGATTATGATTTTTTTTTTTTTTTTCAAAATAATGAAATTTTTCATCCTAATTTGTAGTTATTAAGTTATTATGTAACATACGTATTATTCTAGATGCAAGATTATCTTAATACGGTAAATTTTGAGTAACACTTATTGATGATCTGGTGATCCAAACAAAAAGTTTAGAATAGTTAGTTTCTTCATTATTAAAAAATTGATTATACTGTAAAAGTAAGCTTAATTTAAAATATAATGACTGCGCGTTCTTTTTGCGATTTCTATTCTTTATTTGGTTAATAGCTTCGTTTAAATTAAATGATTTATGAATCACGAACGTAGCCAGTGACAACGGGTAAAACATAGTCCCGATTATTTGCCTCATAATTTTTATTTTTATTTAGAACGCTCACAGTAAGAAATTTTGACGACTTTGAGTCTCCAATCAATAAGGACCTAATAATATTTCTTTCGTCTCTTTTATAAAAATCAAAATTGTTGGTGCGGGTATAGCAATAATATAATTAATAAATGAAGTGATAGCTAACACTCCAAAAAAGATCCAATATATCATAAATTTGTATTGTTTTAATTTTAACATAAGATAATGATAAAGTGACTATAAATTTATTTTTTTTTTGTGCTTATTCAAATGAAGCTTAGAGAACACATGACTAATGTTGACAATCGTAATTTTGTCACACCATAAACAATTTAACAACGATAATATATGTATTTTTATAAGAAAAAATTTTACTGACAATACAGTTATATGATAAATTTTATGGTTATTGTAAAACAAAAAAAAATTAGATTTTTTATTATTAGAAAGTGTAAGTTACTTTATACTTTTGGAAATTAAAAAAATTATTTTATTCATGGATACGCTGCGGATCAAAATTATTGTTTTCTAATTTATAAGACTTCTAAATTTTGCGTGTTTGTATTGCAGTATATCGCAAAAATTTATTTCTATCAATAACTTAAATTATAAGTAAGTTATATAGTTAAACATGAAAAATTTAAATAATATTATAATATTTGTAATATATAAAATGTATAAGAAGTTAAGAACAAAAACTATTTAGAGAAAATTAAGTTAACAATTATAATATTGACAACTATTATAGCGAAAGTACGTAAAATGTAGTACCTTAATAGATTATTATAATAAATAATAAAATTATAAGTACATAAAATAAGTTTTTCATTTTTTTTTGCCAATAAAGAAATAAATACATACAAATGATTTCACGATCGAATTATAAATGTTAGTATATGAAATTATGAATGAGAAATAAACAAACATTATAATCATTATAGATAACAATAAGCTTATAAAATTATTTCTTTTAATTTGATGGTGATAAATATTTTGGTGTTACTGTTAAAGTTGGTAATGATCCTTATGTAAAATATTACTGGTCTTACTAACATTTTTAATACTGGAATTTTTACAAATGAATTATTGGTTCCGACCATTATGCTTATTATGCAAGATTATAGGAATAAAATTTGCAACATAGATTTATTAAAACCAATGTAATATTTTATCCCAACTTACTATGAAATTTCAACGAGGGATAGTATTATTATCCTCATAATGTGTTTGTCATTCTCAATGTTTAATAATTTGTGTGCACCTTAATGTAAAATTAAATCAGTACTAAAATACGTCAATTGTTGCTATTTTGTGGAAATGTAATTTTTTGGACTTTTCTTTTATTAGGAGAAAATGGTTATTCAAAATCAGAATATTTCAAATTGTTGCTTGCTTTGACACGTGGTGTTAGTAATTGATCAGCCATTAAATAATAGTAACCTGGAAATTTGTTTTTTAATTAAATATTTCTCCTTAAGAGATTTACATTTGGCTATATTTTGAAACCCGGTCCAACAGAATTTAATTGTTGAAAACTTGGCCCAGCCCAGGCCAGGATCAGAAATTCATTTGTAATCGTATTTCCACATTTTTATTTTTTAAAGCTTTACTATTTTGGTATATTTTAATATT
>JADRCO010002188.1:0-14779 GCA_021464525.1 Rhizophagus sp. LPA8_4_AMF | reverse complement strand
AAAAAAAAAAAAAAAAAAAAAAAAAAAAAAAAAAAAAAAAAAAAAAAAAAATGAACGACTATAAAATTTTTTCAGGGTAAAATTTTTTTTTTTTTTTATATTTAAATAAGGAGAATTATATATAAGCAATTTTTTTTTTTTTTTCAAAAAAATTATTTAAATTATTTTTTAAAAAAAGCGTTACCTGTTACATAGATTCGTTACATATATTTTTTCATTTTAATTATTAAGTTAAACCAAAAAAGGGTATTTTTAATTTACAAAATAAGAAGTTATTGGATATTTAAATTATTGCAAGTTGATCATTGTGTTACTTTTTTGAAATAAGTTTTTTTGTGAAATATGTGCATGGTATGACGAAAAGAAGCCAAATCAACAAATATTCGGGAAAATCCTTAAATATATTAAAAATTTATTACATATGTATTTTTTTTAATATTTTTAATTTATTTATATTTCTTGAGAAATTAAGATCATCTTTACATAAATACTTATCATACAAAGGTTCTAACGGTGGTAAATGAAAAATTAAAAGGACGGAAATAAAATAAAAATGGGAATTTACCAAAAAAAGATATCGGTGTTTGAGTTACGCAAGTAATTTTTTAAAGTAATACTTGAAAGAACTGCAACATTATAAAACTTGAAGTTGCATTCAGTATAAAACGTGGGCATATACAGTATTAGAATTACGAAATAACGTGAATATAAATAGTATAAATGCAATATTTAAAAAAACATTAAAGTATGAAGGTGATACATGTAAATAATTATAATTTTGACTTATTAAGGATTGGTGCAAAAATCATCCTTATTTGTATCATAAAAAAATATACATAATGCGAGAAAATAACCTATAATTTTGAATCTATATATCTTCAAAAAAGTACGTCAGTAGACATTTGCAGTGTACGCTGCGGCATGAAATTGTTCGCTATGTAAAATTAGTTATACATGATACGTTATTGCATGCATGCATAAGAATTACCGTAAATTGTAAATCTTAAATCTTAATAATTTTAACGATGAATATCATTCTGACACTTGTGATCTCCACGGTTGCGTCGTGAAAGTCATACATGATAATCCGTGAAATAAGGAGAAATTGTTTTTAAAGAAACTGAAAAATTGAACACTTTACTCCTTATAAAAAGAACAAATAATTGACTTTTACTCCCTAGAAATCTAGGAATTATACATTTTTACTCCTTAAAAGAAGGGGAACTTCCACTCGGAAAATTCGTAAATACATAAAAGGCTAATATGAAATTTTATTAATAAAAATTATTAATATATCAAAAAATTACATCGGGTTAAAAATTACCGTAGTAAATTGAAAAGTATACTAAATTAGGTATTATTAAATTTGAAGTCTTGAACGTAAATGTTTAAATTATCGGGATGATCAATAATTGTAATTTTATTATAATTGTTATTTGATTCAGCAACTTTGGCAGTTAGACCAACTACCAAAAATTGCCTTAACAATAATAACAATAAACAATCATGACAATAATAAGTAACAATATAACATAAACATTACCAAGGAATCTCTTTTTTTTAGTAAAAATGGATAAAATTATTTTGTAATGTTTTCATTTTTGATTTTTTACATTACCTTTTTACATATGACAATTCAAAAAATGTACAATAAAAGCATTTTCAAATTGTTACAAAAAACTGGTTATTTTACAATAACTATCATTCAATATTTTTTAATATGTCTAATTTCTATAACAAGAATAAAAAATATAGTTAGTGTATATTATTACAATTACTTATTAATTCTGTGGGAATTCAGATTTTAATTAGTTATGAATTTCCTAATATATATTTGTCGGGACCTGTACTAAATTTTGTATGCGCCCCAGCAGATCTTTCCTCCAATGGATCTGAAATTCCGCAACTTACAATTGGATCTCAGTTGATATAACGTTTCGGGATAAACCGATTTTGCTCGTAACGCCATTATTATTAATATACCAAAGTCGGAATTTAAACTATACCAAAATCGGTTCCATTCGCAATAAACCGATATTATCCTAAATCTGGCCTGCATTAAATTATTTTTGACTTGCATTAAGTGCGCAGCAGGTCACTTGATGAATTTCGATATACCTCTGAAAGGGCTCGTAAAATACAGTATCTAAATTATATGTTATTAATTTTTGTTAGTAACACGTGTTTCTTTATTGATTATGTTTAATGTTAAAATACTATTGCTAACGATTCTATCTTCTAAAATATTTTCTGCGATTTTCTTCCGTCTTATTCTTCACCCGTTTATTTCTTGATATTATTTTATCTTTTGTTTTTGCAACGTCATGACTTTTCTCGATCTGTATCACCTCGTTACATTTTAATTTTTTCATAACATTCTATCCAAATTCCTTCTATTATAATACGTTCTTCCTTGCTTATCGCTAACTTATCAAATTTTCGATAATATAATTCCCTAGTAAGTTCTTATCTTTGATCAGCCTCTTGTAAAAATACTAGTAAAGAAAGAATCATTAATAGTCCGTAAAAATTTAAATTTTTCAGTTGCATTCGCCTCCTCATTAACGTTTTTCGATTTCCATCCCTATAAAAAAATTTTATCCGTCATTTCTGTAAAAACTCCGTAAAAATGTCTTTCCTGGATCCATTTACGGAAAATATAAATAATTCGATAAATTCCGTGATATAAGATTATTAATTCCGGAAATATGAGGAAAAAAAGATGGGATATAAAAAAAGGATCAACTCTTTTTACAGGCCATTAGTGCTCCCACATCCTCACATCTAGAGCAAATATAACTTTCAATTTTGTTTGTTGCTCACAATTTGCTATACAGTCGGCCCGACGGCCCTCGATATATTTATTCATATCGGAAAACTCAAAGGTATTGTAAGTACAAATGAACGAATTGACAAAGATAAAAACGCTAGTTCTATCTAATGTACTAAAAAAATTCATAAACTAATACCACCATTGTCGGCATATGTCACATGACCAAAATTACATCGGCTTGACGGAAAAAAATTTTTTTGCCTCAAGATCGAAGAAACTGTCTTCCTGACCACAGTCTGTACGGTACAACACTTTGGTTATACAATTGATTAGGTGGCTATGTTTCCGACCAGATGTGCAATGGAAATTAGAATACCCTACGTAACTTAACCAAAAATTTCACCCGCAGATCATCGCACTGTTAGTAAAAATGTAGAAACACTGCCCTTAACTAGTGGAATAAGCATTACGAGTTTACGACCCTCCCAGATACCTATCGTCCCCAAATATACTTATTCAGCATCGCCATCAGTCGGCCTTCATCATATGATATAACGAACTTGCTTTATAACGAATACGTCAAATATCCCTCGTTATAACAATTATATTTTTAAATTTTTCGCTATAATCTTATAGCGAATTTGAGATGAAAACCAGAGGGTTCATTGTATCGAGGGCCGATTGTATGGTTGGAAGTTCTCTTAAAAAATTTTAATTTATAAGCTCTTCAAAATTGTCACTATCGTTAACGTTTGCTTGCGATTTGCAATAAATGTAATACTATTTCTTATATCACATTATTATGAAGTACATCCATCTTCAACTCTGGAATTTCTTTTAGTCCAATGCCTATTTCCTATTATCTCTATATTATATTATTTTCCAACGTAAAACATATATATTCGTCGAGAGTAATATTATGTTGATCTCGTTATTGAGTCTCTCTGCTTTTTCTTCAAATCTTTCTCCCCTTTATTCCATCCTTTTCGCATTAATTCTCCATCTGTTGTATCAATCAGTCAATCACCACTAGCTCATTATAAAATTCATTTCCAAGTAATATTTATTATTTAATTGTTTTCGTTTATTTGACATCAAAATTCTTGATTAAGTTTCCTACTTGTTTGCTCGACATTAAATAGACTTTCCTTTTCTTGCTTACTTCATACCAACAGCGATAATATAATATTATCGTCTGTAAAATTGCTCTATTTAAATCTATATCATCCGTACTCATCATCGTGATATATTTATTGTCTTTCTCCTTCACCACAAAACTAATTATATCTTCCCTAATATGTTACGTACTTATACATTATATAATTAACTTGTTTGTTTCCTCCACACACACTATATTTAATTCATCTTTGATTTTACCTTCAATTACATAATTTTTTTAATTCTACATTTTATTTTCGCCACCTGCTACAAAATAATCAATCACTGTATATCTATCTATTCGTATTTTTAATTAATTCATTTTTATTCATCGTGTATTTAATATTGATTCATACGGGATACGGCCTAATAACATATATATCATTATTTTTTTCTTTCCTATATTTAATTACTCTACTTTCCTTATTTTCCATATAAATCCAAGTTTATATTTTACAAGCAACTTAGCATAAATATATTTTTTTGATTTTTATGTATTATTAGGCAGTACAATGAGAACTTTTGTTTTACCTTGAATGGAGAGTTTGTCATATCGAGTTCTGACTTAGTCAACGATATACAACATGGTTTCTGATGTGAATTCAACGGGCCTCCTTAACCTGGATTACTGGACCAGAAGCTTACTATTCAAATTTGATTGTCAACATAATAATAGTTCAATTTTTCGTGTTATATATTTTCTTTCCCTGTTTCCCTTATTTTTCTCATAGGAACGTACTTTTTATTTTTTTAAATTATGTACATTATTAGTTATCGTATTTGACTGAGTTTAGCAGATTATAATATTAGAACTGTTATAAAAATATTTTTGCGATATCTATGAAGATGGTAAAATGATATTATTTCGTGTACTTTCGACTTTATATTAATGCCAATGTTTGAAATAAATATTGTTAATATTGTAAAAAGTTTCGCGAAAATGTTTTCTAATAGAAAGTTGCACAATGCAATTTTATCCGATTAAATTCACTGGACCATGATAAGAATTTAGACCGTGGTCCAAGATAAGGATTCTCAGATTCAGGTCTGATGACAAATATGTACAATAACCAAAGTAAATATTGTACAATGAACTAACTAAAAACTTAACAAAATCATGAGCACTCACAGTGGACGCAACATTACCTTTCAAAATTCAGTGAATGAACATGACAAAAGTAGACCAAAATAAAAAAAAAGGCTTTTCAATGATTTTAAAGTACAATACTTGATTTTGAATTTGCATAATTGTTTTGATCCATATCAAAATCATTAATAATAAAGAAAATTAACTGTTACTATAAATAAGAATTTATTCCTTTTCATGGAAAAATTAAGATAATAAATATACTAAAAAAACAAATTATTCTGTATACTGATCGCATATTTTTTTCGATTTTAGATTTATTTAAATTTCTTTTTTTTTTTCCTTTCTGAAATACAGTATTTGTGAATTAGCGAGATGTAAGCGTGCATGCGTTTTTTTTAGTTGTTTAACATTGAATTAAATTATATTTATTCTAAGTTTCGCTTCATTTGTTCATTTTTAATAAAAGTCTCGCACCATTTTTTTCATTTTATAATAAAAGAAATAAAAAATGATAAGAACTAATTAATATAAATTTATAATAATTTATACACTGGATAAAAAAGTACGATACTTAATTTTTATCTATTAAATTGTACAACTTTTAAAAAGAATATCGTGTGTAATAAACAGTATTACAAGTCTCGAGAGAATTGAATTGAATTAATAAGCAAAATGATCTCAATTTAGAATTCAATCAATGCTAATCAGAATTTGGAGCAAAAAAATGAACTTATCCATTGTAATAATAATCAAATCAAAATCAATTAATAATTCTTTAAATTTGTAACCCTGAATGAATCAATTTTATTTAAAAATGATTTTTATGTTTCAGAATTCGGAGACTGGAATTTTCTGTTGTACAATTGAGTATAAAAAGGTTAAAAGTACTTTTAAACAAGAAAAGGAATCAATTCATTTTTATCAAAAAAAAAAAAAATATATTAAGTATGAGAAAAATAGATTTTAATTTTTTCATTAAATTTTAAGACTTTCAACCACTATAACCTGTTATTAGAGGCTTGATTCTTATAAAATTTAATCGATTATGCACTAAAGTTTAAATGAATTTGATGAATTTCATAGTAAAAAGTAAAAACATCATGACTAGTGAGCTGTATTGAAAAAAGATATAATGATTTTCAGAAATAGAATAATGAACGTATTAAAAAACAAATAAATATTAAACAGGAATAACAAACATATAATAATGAGAACAACATGATATTAAAAATTGAAAATACTATTCGCAAGATATTGCAAATACGGTAAAAAAAAATGTACATACATATGTTAATATTCTAATTAAAGCGAATAAAATAAATATGAAAACACGAATGATGAACAGAATTTAGGTAATGATACTAAAGCGAATAGAAATAAGCACATTTGCGATTTTGATGGGTTGAAAAGTATATTGGCGTATAGATTATCAATTATTTGAAAAATTTAATGATAATGGACGAATGAACATGTAATCTACATCTGGATTTTATATGAAGCATATTTAACAACCAATTAAAAGACATGCACGTGACAAATTTAGTTTCGCTGAGTTTCGGAAGTTTCGCTAGGTTTCGGACATTTCGCCAGGTTTCGGCAGTTTCGGAATAGCCGAAACCGGAACTCCAAAATGGGCAAAACGTTTCGCCAATCGCAAAGCAGTTTCGCCCGAAACATTAGCTGTTTGTATTGCGGTACGTTTTATGGCTTATTACTGTTTATTTAAAAATACTAAAAGTAGATTTATATTATTACTATTTATGGTTTGTAAATTCAATGGTACTTTAAAACTTTCTTTTTGTGAAAATGAAATTAACACTTTGAACTTTCTTGATCAAAGACCAAATACAATACAAATGACTTAATATGTATAAATATTGCGAGAAAACTCAAATTTACATAATGATATAACTATGTAATTCTTTTTTACAACTCATCATTTTCGAGAATAAATTGATTACAATAATTTTTAAGCTGATTGGCATTATTAGTTACTGCAAAATTTTTTATTTGTCCCACATTCAATCTGGTAACCGATCGTGAAAGCCTCACTTCCATCAACTCTTTCAGATGACCTAAACTGTAATTATTTGCTAACTTAAGCAGATCTTTATATCGCTCAAAAATATCACATGCTTCTTCACGAGGGTTTTCAAATTCATCATCATCATCAATATATTCCTATAATAATCGCAATTAGTACAAACATATCATTCTATAATTCCATAATTGATAATTAGTACATACCTCATCGTAAAAATACCCCTCTCTATTTCTTATATTACTAGTCATTGGTGATGATGTATCCCTATAGCTTTTAATTGCATCATCGATATTCTGACCGTATAGGTAGCGTAACAAGACGCGCATCGAATCAGGTTCAACGTCTCCAATATATTCAACATCATTAACAACAACAGAGGAGCTTATTGCGAGCATATATCGACTGGCCTTTATTCTTTCACCTTTTACAATAAAAGTGGCGTCATTTAAGGAAAAGTTCGTATCAAATAGAGATTCAAGTGCTTTAATTTTGTTAATATACGGTTGGTCATGAATTCTGACAAGCATTTCAATATTTGGTCATTTTACTTCTCTCGCACCAGCTCTTTGAAGCATTGTAGGATATTTAGCAAGACTTGGGTTGACATATTTCTCCTCACTTGGCTCACTGTTTAAAACCAATTCTCTTACAGATACCCAATTTTCGGATTTAAAGGGATCACGATCTTTGTTGAAATTAAGGAATAATGGGTCATGTGGATGAATGTACTCCGTTAGGTTGAGATCTTCATCGTTTAAACATTCTTCTTCAAGCCAGCTATAGATATCATAAACATTGTGTTTAAATATTTCACCCCAATTTTTCTTCCATTCATCATTTCTCCGGAGGATCTCGTACAAGAAACGGAGATGCTCAACTACATTTACAGTTTTCGGTTTACCAAGTGATGGATACTTTTCGAGTACGTGTAGAGGCGGTATGACATCTTCTGCAATCAGAGACATTTGACTCCACGCGACTTCCTTATAAGTGGGAAGAATTACATTATTGAAACAATCTAAAGTTTGAGAACGAGAATAATTCATACTATAAGGTTTGTCCAAATTTTTGAAAATTGGAACAAATGGAATTCTTAAAATAATACTATTTTCTAAATTCATAAATGCAACATTGTTAATATTGTTATAAAGATAATCGACCAGTATAAAACCTCGATATCGAATGTCGGGTGGAGGATTCAGCTTTTTCTGCAATTCTTCGATTTTCTCAACGCACTTGATGAATGTCTTCTGATCAATATTGTCTTTAAATCCAATTTTTGTCAGAGTTCTTGATCCCCTTATCGATTCTGAAATGTTATGATCAAGGAACATGTCCGGAATTCCGCTAAAAACAGTCCGAAAAACTATGTTATCATGATCATATAAATCGGCAATTATCTTTGTTTTTCCAGTAAATGAAGGGAAGCATCGTTTATCTTTTAAACCTTGAACAATACTATAATCATCAAGTATGCCTTTTAGGAAATCAAGGTAATAATAGTCACTTTTTTTAGGAAATTCAACGTCTTCAAAGGTATATGTGTAAACGTCTTGCGTTTGAACATCAAGTCCATTAAGAATTCGCCGAGTAAGGTCTTCTTTAGCGTCCAAGTAAATTTTGGAATCCTTTTTCGTACGATAATGTTTGGTATTCTTTGGTAAAATGTACCCGCATGAAGCTGGTTTTAAAGGGGGTTCTGAATTTTGTCGTAACGGATCCGAAATTATTGGCCAAATAGGTAATGAACGGATTAATAACTTAAGGTCAGGTTCAGAGCATAATTGGCCCTCTATTTAAAATAAAAAAAGTTAGTAAACCATTATTTTATTTGCAGTGTTTGCATTGAAAATTTGATAGAAATAATAACTACTAATTTCATCCCAATTATTTCGTAATAGATCACGAAGTTCTAGAGCCTTCTCACGTGAAATAAGATTGAAGAGATTATCCATACGGTTAGTAAATGAGTCATCATTAATCGATTGGAAGTTTTCATTTTGTAATATCTGTTGAAGTACTTTACATCCGTATTCAATTATGTACTTTGGATAATTTCGAGCGATCGGCGGGAACGGCCAAAACTTTGAGATAGGGTGTTCGTTAAGTTCAATTTTATTGCTATCTCGTAATTCGATGATTTCTTTGAGAAGTTTACAATAGAGTTTAGGCAAAAAATCGAGCAGCATATGACGATTCCAATCGAGCTTCAAATGATCTAAATCCGGTGAGTCGTCACTCTCAATTAGTAATCTTCCACGATCAGAACCTTGGGCCCAGGCTCCGTTAAGGTGAACAGGCAAATGTGTGACGTCAGGTAATGAAAGGAAAGAGTACATTCTGCCAATAAAATTACATTGTGACCCTACAGATCCTTTAAGTAGCGCAGCGATGCCTCCTGATACGCTTAATCGATGTTGTTTCACATATTTCTTCAGCCGTAGATTTTCAAGATTTTGTTGAAAACTTATTCCTTGTGTTTCCTGCGGATTGTCCATTCCAGTAATGATGATCCAATGTTCTTTTTGTTTTTTGTTTATAGGGATCCAATTGTCACTTTTTGTATTATCAGTCTCGATTTTTATCTGAAAAATTTGAGTTGCGCCGTTTGTTACGCATCTCCTTTTTGTTCGTACGCTTTCATCCAATCCTGTTATGGTCGCCTTCCAAAGAGAATTCACTTGAGACGATTGAAGTTGAAGTGGAGTAAATAATACAGCAGAACGAGCGGGTATATAAGACATCTCCATCATTTCGATGTTTCGAAGAAATAGAAATTGATTGGAAAAATTTGATTGAATTTTTTTGACCAATTCGAGGATCTGATCTGTAGTAAAAATACTATCAGATAATTCACTTGGTACTCTTCTAAGTGGTATTCGAAAGAGTGTCCCTTCTCGGAAATCAATGCCTTTGATTCCTTTAAAAGGAGCCAGTTGGTCCCTGTGGCTGCCATTTTGGGGAATAGCACCAATAATACCACGTTTAGACAAGTATTTCTCTTGAGGATCCAAGAATGCAATCTTATCCCCACTAACAAAACTCGGAACATCTGTAAGATGATAACATGAGTTAAAGCCCAATCCATGCTTCCCAATTTTTGTGTTATCCTCTTGTTTTCCGCCAACACGTATCTGCATTAGAGACTCAAGATCGGATTCCTTAAATTTTGCATTATTGAACATTAAAATAGCAGGTCCTTGCCAATCCTTCAATTTTTTGTTAATTAAATGATCAGTGGGGTGTGAACGGCCATCGACGATTATATGAAACTGAGTTGCACCTGCGTCATCGGCTATTATTTTTTTGTGAGAATAGACATTATATAGGATATTAATTAAATATTATTATTATTGTTACTGTGTTATTCGACTTACCATTTTGAAGGAATTCTTTAAATACACTTTCGACAGGATAATCCTAGTAAATGATAAATTTGTTGGTTTTATAAGTTAAAATTTTTTCTTCTAAAATATTAAGATCTTACTTTTATAATATTACGAATGGATGAGACAAGCGTCTCATTTTGACCGTAAGATTTGAAATCATTCATCTATGGTTGTAATTTTTATGTAAAAGATTGATTTTAAATTGGATTTTTTTTCAAGAATTGGTACTTTATTTTTTTTTTGACGACGTTAAATGTCTTTTTTTAGCCGTAATAGGGGTATTCCAAACATTGCTATGGGCACTTTTTTTTAATATAAGCCCTTAAAATTATTTAAACGTGTTTGTTTAAGCGCGTTTGAGAAAAATGTTTCAGTAACGAATAAACGTTAAAAATCTTATCAGCACCATCCCAAAGTAGCTTGGCTTTCTTGTTTAACAACACTATTTTGTTTAGTGTGAGAATAATAAAGAATTATTGTGATCAGATGATTTGTCGATCGATTATAAAACAAGAAACACACCAAAAAAAATGATGATAATTTTTAAATACAAAACTTTGGTGAAATTGCTTTGAGATTGCTTGGAATCGGAAATAGGAATCACAACACACATTTTACCTTCAAAGAAAACTTTTAATATTCACTCACTAATAACAAGCTTTAAATACGCTAGGTTATAAAGGTTAGAAAGCTACAAAGAAAAATGACTTCATGAGAAATTTTTAACGTATAATTGATCGGCAAATCACCTGATCAGGGTAATTTCGGGACTAGACTCGGGATAGTTTGGCGTTATATGGTCGAGTAAAATTGTGCTGAGCTTTGTTTCTAAAAAAAATTCTATCCAAATTCTATCCTTTATGTGTACTTTCGACTTTCGCAATGGCCTTGGTGCAAGATCTTTCCCTACATCTATATAATTAATGTTCCTTTTGGTTTTTCAATCATATTTTACATTTTTACTAGTAGCAGTTATTTGATGAAATCATGAGCATTTTATCACTAACATATGACTTTAATTAGTTGTATTTTGTATTTTGTATTTTGCAAAGCTTTACAAATACTACTCTATTAAAATCGCAGCAAGCTACGGCAATAAGTTATTATAAAGATTGAAATTACGTGTATTATACTAATCACGAAAAGATCAATACATTTGCGCATAAATTCTTAAATTATTAAAATGAATATAAACGTTTACAAGTATATATAACGAATTGCTATGTATTTGATTAAGAATACCTAAGTCGATTAAAAAAATTCTCTAGTAAATCTTCTTTATAATCCATCATTTTCTAGAATAAATTGACTGCAATAATTTTTAAGCTGGTTGGCATTATTAGTTTCTGCAAAATTTATTATATGTCTCACATTCAACCTGGTTACCGATCATGAAAGCCTCACTTCCATCAACTCTTTCAGATGATCTAAACTGTAATTATTTGCTAACTTAAGCAGATCTTTATATCGCTCAAAAATATCTCGCGCTTCTTCTCGAGGGTTGTCATATTCATAATCCATATATTCTGCCTAAAAAAATTACAGCTAGTAAGAAATATGTCATTTTATAATATATATAGCTAATTAATAATTATATGTATACCTCATCATAAATTGGTGTGTTCCTATAGCTTCTAATTGCATCATCAATATTCTGACCGTATAGGTAGCGTAACAAGATGTGAATCGAGTTAGGTACAACGTATTCAACATGTTCAATGTCATTAACAACAACAGAGGAGCTTATTGCGAGCATATATCGACTGGCCTTTATTCTTTCACCTTTTACAATAAAAGTGGCGTCATTTAAGGAAAAGTTCGTATCAAATAGAGATTCAAGTGCTTTAATTTTGTTAATATACGGTTGGTCATGAATTCTGACAAGCATTTCAATATTTGGTCATTTTACTTCTCTCGCACCAGCTCTTTGAAGCATTGTAGGATATTTAGCAAGACTTGGGTTGACATATTTCTCCTCACTTGGCTCACTGTTTAAAACCAATTCTCTTACAGATACCCAATTTTCGGATTTAAAGGGATCACGATCTTTGTTGAAATTAAGGAATAATGGGTCATGTGGATGAATGTATTCCTTTAAGTTGAGATCTTCATCATTTAAGCATTCTTTTTCTAGCCAGTTATAAACCTCATAAACATTGTGTTTAAATATTTCACCCCAATTTTCTTCCATTCATCATTATCCTGGAGGATCTCGTACAAGAAACGGAGATGTTTAATTACATTTGAAGCTTTCGGTTTACCAAGTGATGGATACTTTTCAAGTACACGTAGAGGTGGTATGACATCTTCTGCAATCAAACACATTTGACTCCACGCAACTTCCTTATAAGTGGGAAGAATTATGTTATCAAAACATTCTAAAACTTATGAATGAGAATAATTCAGACTATAAGGTTTGTCCAAATTTTTGGAAATTGGAACGAACAGAATTCTCAAAATAGCGCTATTTTCTAAATTATTAAATACTGCGGTGTTAATATTCTTATAAAGATGATCAACCAATATAAAACCTCGATATCGAATGTCGGATGGAGGATTTGGTTTTTCCAGCAATTCTTCAATTTTCTTAGCACACTTGTTGAAAGTATCTTGATTAATGTTATATTTAAATCCAATATTAGACAATAATCCCATTCCCAAAATGTTATGATCAAGGAACATGTTCAGATTTCCGCTAAAAACAGTCTGAAAAACTGTTATCATGATCATATAAATCAGCAATTTTCTTTGTGTTTTCAGTAAATGAAGGGAAGAATCGTTCATCTTTTAAACCTTGGACAATCCTAATATCAACAAGTATGTTTTTTAGGAAATCAAGGTAATAATAGTCATTTTGCTAGGAAATTCAACGTCCTCAGTGGTATACGAGTAAATATCTCATGTTTGAACACCAAGTCCAATAAGAATTTTCTGACCAAGGCTTTCTTTAGCATCCAGGTAAATTTTGGAATTCTCTTTTGTTCAATAATGTTTAGCATTCTTTGGCAAAATGTATCCGCATGAAGCTGATTTTAAAAGGGGTTCTGAATCTGGTTGTAAAAGGTCTGAAATTATTGGCCAAATAGGTAATGAACAGACCAATAACATAAGATTAGGCTCGAAATACAATTGGCCCTCTATATAAAAATAAAAAGAATAAGTTATTTAAAATAACGAATTTTTTTGCATTAAAAATTAATGACAATATTTACTAATTTCATCCCAATTATTTTGTAGCAGACCACGAAGTTCCAGAGCCTTCTCACATGAAATAAGATTGAAGAGATTATCCATACGGTTAGTAAATGAGCCATCATTAATCAATTGGAAGTTTTCTTCATTTTGTAATATCTCTTGAAGTACTTTACATCTGTATTCAATTATGTACTTTGGATAATTTTGAGTGATTGGCAGAAACGGCCAAAACTTTGATATAAGGTGTTTGCTAAGTTCAATTTCATTTTTTTCTCACAATTCGATGACTTCTTTAAGTAGTTACAATAGAGTTTTGGCAAAAAATCAAGTAGGATATGCCTATTTCATTCAAGTTTCAATTGATTTATATCTGGCAAGTCGTCACTCTCAATTAGTAACTTTCTATGATCAGAACCTTGGGCCCATACTCCGTTAAGATGAACTGGCAGATGTATAACGTCAGATAATGAAAGATAAGAGAACATTCTGCTGATAAAATTGCACTGCGTCTCATTGATTTTTATAGAACTTTTAATTAATGCAGCGATGCCTCCTGATACACATAGTCAATGTTGTTTCACATAATTCCTCAACCGTGAATTTTCATGATTTTGTTGAGACCCAGTAATGATGCATGATCCAATCGTCATTTTGTCTGTTATTTGCATTTTCAATTTCAATTTTTAACCAAAAATTTTGGATTGTACCGTTCATAACACATTTTCTCGCTCTTCATGTTCTTTCATTTAATTCTGTTATGGTAGCTTACCAAAGAGAATGCGCCTGCAACGAACGAATTAGAGATATTGCAGACATTACAGCAGGATGAGCAGGTATATAAGACATCTTCATTTTTTCAATGTTTCGAAGAAATAGAAATTGATTGGAGAAATTTGATTTAATTGTTTTGATTAACCTGAGTATCTCTTCTGTAGTAAAAATACTATCAGATAATTCACTTTGTTCTTTTCTAAGTGGTATTCGAAATAGTATTCCTTCACAGCCCTATAAAAAGTAATTGTTCATTATTTATACAGGTTTTGTACGTGTCTATACGGAATATGTACAGAATTTGTAGTGATGTATACATTAAGATAATTTATTATATACATTTATTAAAAGAATTGTAC
>JADRCO010002187.1:0-14782 GCA_021464525.1 Rhizophagus sp. LPA8_4_AMF | reverse complement strand
ATACTTTTCCCAAATTTTATTAATCAAATTCTCTACTTTTTAGATGGATTACAAATTAATTATTATATTCTAGCAAAAGCTATTGTGAGTTTATAAAGTTAATGTATTCAAGCCATTTTACAATAAAAAATAAAAAATCCTCTATTATAAAAAAGGCAAATCTACTTACTAATTCTATTCATACTTTAGAATTATACATGAAACCAAAATTAAGTCATTTTTACTATCAGAAATGATCAAAATAGTCGAAATAGTTTCAACCTGGACCTTTCTAAAGTCAAAATAGTTGAAATTACATCATAGTTATGTGACTTTTATAGTAAATATTAATATTAAAATTCAAAATTAACAATCTTTACATCTAGTAATCAGATTTTAAAGATCTTTGCATGGTTGGATTTAACTCATCGAGAGGATTCTAATGATATGTGTTTCTTGTCTGTAGCATCAATATTAACTGAGTTATTCACGTTTAAAATTTTATATTAAATAGTATAATTTTTATAGTAAACAATAATATTAAAATTCAAAATTAATTATCTCTGCATTCAGTGATCAGATTTCAAAGATCTTTAGATAATTGGATTCAGCTAATCGAGAGGATTCTAATGATATATGTATTATGTCTGTAGCATTAATATTGGTGAAATTATTCATATTTAAAAGTTTATATTAAATTGTAATTATAAAATCACATGATTATGATGTAATTTCGATCATTTCTACTTTAATTTTAACTTTTTAACCTTTTAGGTTAAAATATTTCTACTTTTGGGTTTTAATTTTAACTTCATATATATTTAGAATAGTTTCAAGTATGGGCGCAACTTGAAAAAGCTGAAAATTTATTTGGCAAAATGTTTTTAATATTAGAATTATTATGGATAATTTGGGCTTTTAGGATTTTCACATTATATAAAAAAAAATAAAAATTAGTATCTATAATTATTTCTAAACTGAAAAATTCAACACTGTTTATCAAAAAAGCTCTTAAAAGAAGAAATATTTTTATGAAATAAACAGAATAAACAGAATAATGAAAATGTAAATGTATATTTAATTATAATAAAGAAATTTTATTGTAAAATTTAAAAAACAGTATATTAAAATTTTAACTAAACTTATTTGAGCTAACTATATTAATAATTGCACTTATGGTTATAAAACTTTAGCAATAAGTGGCTTTCAACTACATTAATCTAATTTTGAACATCAGCTTTTAAAAATGGTATGTTTCAAAAGTAGGGAATTTAATTGATCCAAAATTGGACATCAATTAATTGAATTTATTATAGATTTTAGCAATCAATCAATTAATTGACTAATAATATTTGAGTCAATTAAAAATCAATTAAGAACCCTAATTAAAAGTTGTAGAATTGGTATATTTTATAGATATAATAATGAATATGTAATCAATATAAATTTAGAGGAGAATAGTTTGTAATGGTAATATAAGGTGACATAATAAACAAGTTATCCCCCTCTCTGCCTCTAGATAATATCTCAGTCAAAAATTTTGAAAATTCAAAAAAAAATATTTTTTATATGACAATGATTACCACTAGTGATATTTAGTAAAATCCAAAAAAATTAATTGACATAATATATATAGTAAGATTTTAATTTAAAAAATTTCTTAAGATATTATGGTAAATTTAATTTATATTTTTTTATAATTATATTTTTTTTATACCTAAAATTTTATTATACATTTAATATATCTTTAACTATATATAATTGTTTTTTTTTTAATAATAAAGTATAATATTAAATAAAAATTCCAAACAATCAATATATAAGTTATATGAAGAGTTTACTTATTAATCATATAATTTTTAAAAAAAAATCAAAAATTTATACCATTGAATTTGTTTTAATAAGAATTTTAATTATTTACTGTAATACAATACAGAGTGATTTTTTATTTAATATAGATAGATGAAATATGTAAATATGTTTCGAATTCTATTAAAAAGATAAGATATTTATTTATGATTTTTACTAGTAAAGGTTTTAATATATATTCCTTTTTATATAATATGGTTATACAAATTATATCACGTGATTAATATGAAAAATAACTAGATATAAAAATTCATGATGTTTATTACAAGAAAAGTACATATATAAAGAAAATATAAGGATTTTTTTAAAAAAAAGGAGTAAGGAAAAATGGGTTAAAAAGGATAAAAAAATAAAATTGTTCATAAAATTTAGGCTTAATACTTCTATTTTTTGACTGAATATTTGCATATGATCAACACAAGAAGTAAACCACCAAGTTTATACAATTTCAAAACTACTACTAGTTCATTATAGTAAACATGTTAAGCTTTTATTACCAAGTCTCGAATTTTAGCTATGGCAATTATTATCAACAATATCTAACGCAGATTCCGATAAATTATACACTATGATAAAATTTGTCTGAAAAGAATTAATAGTAATGTTAAGCGAATTAACTAAAAACTAAGCCACATAAGAAAACATGTCCTTTTGGCCTTCTACACGTTCTAGATATTCCTTTTCCAACAAGACATCAATACACTTTTTGATATCTGGAATTTTTGGCTTGAAACGATTTGATAGCTGAGAAATTACTTCGTTGACAAGAGCTACGTGTTTCATTGTTTTGCGCGTCTTCATAATACGAACAATGGCGGCCTGATTATTATTTCAAAAAACAAAATCATTAAATTTACGTTTCATGTAAATCAAAATACAATAATTATAAATATAATATAAACCTGCATCAACAATTTTCGGTCTTCTTCAACAGTCTTATGTGTCTCCTCTACTTCAACTTTCTGTTCAGATTTGACAGGAACGTTTAATTGGATACGAACCTTCTTACTATTGTATTATTTGTAACAATATAATTCTAAGTTATTAGTTTATTTATATCAATTATTAATTAAATCGAAATTATTATTGCAAACCTCTTGAAATCCATATGCAAATCATATCGAGAACCGGGTTCGCCAACAGCTCCGTTAGAGAGTAGTAATACTTTGGCTTTCACTAAAATTCCTAATTGTCCCGATAAAACTTCTGCATTCAAATCTGTACTTTGGCTCAATTCTTCAAAAGTATATGACGTGTCTTTATTGTATTGTAAAAGAAGGCCCATTTGATATGTAGAAACCTATTGTAAAACAAAGTTTAAATAATATTATTACAAAAATACACCTATATTATATACGAACCTGAAATGTGTAACCGGTCCTCGATGCCTTCAAATAATTAGTTTTCAATTCCCCTTTTGAAAGATGAAATAGCCAATTTAATTTACGACCTGAATGTTTATTTTGATAAAACATTTTGAATTTGTGAAACGTTTTTTCAACCTAAAGTATAATGAATAAAAATAATTATTTGCTGCATATTAATTATTTAATGAAACAAGAAATAGCATACCTCTTCTGGTATGATGAAATTGGTGGTAGAAGGTTGAAGCGGCCAAGATGCTGTTCCCAATACAAGAACCGAAAAATCAACTAAATAACAGCATATAACGTAACATATATGAGCTCACTTATATGCAAATAAAAACGCCCAAATGAAAATATCCCATTTGCAAATACCTTGTTGATCACCTGCATCCGTCGAAAATCTATCCTTGAATTGATCATTAAGATCTTTACTGAGACCCATATCAGTAAACATCCGTTGTAATTTTGAAGTGTATTCAAAACCACAAGCTTCCTATAATTTACGTAGAAATATGTATAATTTTTTCATACTTAAAATGTTAAATATATTAAGCAACAAACCTTTAATTTTGATATCATGCTCGACTCAGCATCTTCCGATGCCGATGTACCGTTCACGAGACGTTTTGCTAACATTTTAGAATAGAATTTTTGGAAAACGTCTTTATCCTCAACATATTTGAACACTGTCATCTATAGAATACTAAATATTAGCAAACTTAAAGAGATTTGCATTGTTTTACATTTGATGTACATACAATATTATTCAATACATCTTCCAGATCGCCTTCCTCTGGATTTTTTGCACTCTTCCTAAGTAATGAATCGCAGAACCTGGCCAACAATTCTGGGGATTTTGATGTCGAGGATTTACACACATTGTTGCGATTCACAAACTCTCGACAAGCCTAAAGTTTAAACAAGATTAATCAAATAATTTATAGATTGCGTAAATTATTCATTATTTACCTTATCCAGTGATGCCACGAAGCCAGCTTCGCCTCTGAACGCTGTTGTAACCATATCATTATATTTTCTATGGACTTCCAACAGTGCATCAACGTAAGTTTTTGGCTCCTAAAATAGTAAAGATTAAAAAAAAATTATTTTTTTAAAAAAGGTAAAAAAAAAAAAAAAAATGATTATACCATGGTTTCACCGCCTTGATCTGCAATTTTTTCGATAGCACTCAATCCAGCCTTGCGCACATGCTCTTCGAATCGCGTACGTAGAGGGTCCAATCCCTCGGGGATACGCGATAAAAGAGAATACATCCTATGGAGATCTATTAAAAATTAAATACATCATTTTATTAATTATAACACTATATCTTCTTATAGTTAAGTATATAATTACCATCTAATTTATCCATATTCAATAAATTTTGAAATTCATCCCACATGATGTCTGTATGATTCTTTACAAGTACTGCCTCACATGTTGTAATAAGCTTTAAAAGGAAAGTAATATTAGTTAATATTAATGAATATTCAAATATCAAATGATAACATTATCTTGTATACTTACAGGTTTATTAGTACTTGTATGTAAATACATTTTTACGCGGTTTTCTTCCTCGGATAAACGCGTCTCGGCCTAAAGAGATCATATAGTTAAGGGTACAGAGAATTCGTCAGGAAGGAAGAAAATTTTTACAGTTCATACCTTTTTCATATAATCTGTGACACTGTTTTCGCTGACAAACTTTTCCGATTCTTTCTTATAATAAACTTCCGAAGCTTCCACGAATGGTCTTTCAAAATGATCTTTATAAACATCAAGCGTGGATTTAGAAGAATCCGCATCATCGAGACCAAGAGCAACTAATAGACAAATATATGAATGAATGTCACAATCGTATAAAACGAATGTACAAAAATTTTAAAGAATAAACTTACCGAAAGATTCAACAACACTTTTAACAAGACCAGTTTCAACAGTCTCACCATTCCTTTGTCGTTCGATGAGTTTCAACACTGCAGTCATTACATGACGTTCTACATGCTTAAACATGTGTTCTCGCCAGCTAACTAAGGTGAGCTATATAATCAATATAATGTATAAAGAGTGTGTCGCGTTATATTAAATTTGTAAGTCTTTGTAATTTGTTGTGATGTTACAAATATCAAATTTTGTATCCGTACTTAATGTAAGACATACAGTATAAACGTCATAGACTGTCTTGCGACCTTCATCGATTTCTCTTTTCACCCAATGACGATTAAGATAGCGGAACACATGATGCACGTATGAGGAAGCCGTTGTATATTTCTCCCAATGTCTAGTATAATACCGCAATAAGTTCTCGTCCATATATTGCGTTGAATTCTGTTGAGAAAAGAAAAGATTGTTAATCATTGAAACCAATCTTCTAATAATATACTTATTAAACCGTTATACCTCACGAATAGTGAAAAGATGTCTTTCTAGATATCTTTGTAGATTCTGATATAAATCACTACCCATTAAATTGGCTCCTGAATTAAACAATTTCACATACAAAAAACAAATTAGACCTTTAAAAATACATTAAATAAATAAGAACAATATATGAATTGCTGGAATTATTTTACCTCGATTATTATTTAGATTAGAACCAGGACCAGCAAGAGGTTCTGAAGCAAACCCAGGATTCATACGACTGCTTGTACAATAATTGTAAATACCACTATATAAGTGAATCAATGCCGTCAAGGATACAATGAGTAAATTTATTAAAGTTTCAGAAAAGAGGAACATATGAATTATTATTATCTTTCTTTTTTATATGAAATTTATTAGCAACTCATCAGGTATTTTCAATAATGTTATTACTATTAATGTTACACAAACCATCCATAGATGCTTGAAATAAATGATACATTGCAAAAGGTCAACTAGAATTTATAAAAAGGATACGTATAAAGATCCATATATCGTTTGTAGCTTAATCCTTCTTCCAGCCTATTCATAATTTGATCGATGCCATTTTCAAGAAAAGCCCAGGTAGCTGCCAAGTCGTTTGGTGCAGGTAAAGGTGGATTCGACTCCATTGCTGCTAAGGATATTACTGAAATGAGAATGCGCGTTTAAATTCTGGCGCAGCCTTATATATTATTTTTTATTACCTTATAAAATTATTACAAGTGATCGAGGTGTGAGTTAGGAGAAGTCAAGTAAAATAGCCTGAAAGAGTCTCTTTAATATGAAGAAGATAAAAACTGCTCTGCCAGTGAATAATAACACTACAGAGTAGAAACCCAAAGCTATCTTTTTTAAAATTTGGGCTCTTTAGCAAGTTATATAAAACCTGATTTCTTTCTTACGTAGCACAAGAAGACTCCGAAGTCCGAATGATTTATCAATATGACGGACTGCGACATTACGAACTTAAAATAATCATGACTCAAAAAATTCGTGCACGTGATTAACAATTATTGCTAGTAAATACAGAAGCTATAGGATTTCGTATTCCAACTGAAAAATGGAAACCAAAATAAATTTTGAAAACAATAATAATGAATCGGAGTTTAGAGAAGTAATAACTGGAAGTTTTCCCGATAATTTCGACGATTTCGAGGAATTTACAGACTTTGCTAATGGGAGCGATTTAGAAACTTTTCAAGAAACAATAGAGAAAGGGCATAAAAATGACGATCTTGATGATTTTGCAGATTTTACAGAAAGTAGTAGTTCATTTGAAAAATTAGGGAATTTTCAAGAAAATAATTTAAATAATAATTTTGGTATACAGCTTTCGAATGTTTCGTTTGAAACAAATTTAGTAAGTTTAGACATGTTAATTATCTCTTCATTAGCATAATCAAAGTAGATCATTTCATCCATCGTTATTTTTTTAATAATTAGCCTCAAGTGAATAATCAAACTTTGATTGAAAATTTATCAAGTGTATTGGATAAAGTATTTCGATCAAATGACGATATATCGTCAACAAATATAAAAGAAATCTATTCTGATGATACTGGATTAGAAGCCATATTAAATACACCCGGAAGGTTAGTTTTTTTCCACTTTGAATTTATTAATTTTCAAGGAAAACGAAGGGATTTATGTTTTATAGATTTAAATATTTTTATTTTTGGTGATTTAGTTTAGAAATATGGCGACAAATATCTTACGAGACAACTGAAAATCCTTTTCAGTGGAAAAGATCCAAAATAAGAAGAGAATTTTACGCTTCTTTGGGAATTGATGTTGTAGAAGAGGTTTGTTAATTATCGTATAAGAAATCTTTAGGATGTCAAATAGTAATTGTATATTTAATTAACTTATAGACAAATACAATGATATCGATTCCGTCAATGTTATCTTCACAACCATTACGACCTGCTTCGAAATCAGCAACGTGTTCGTCCTCAGCACCTGTTAGTAGATCCACAACACCTTCATCAAATAACAATCTTTTCAGCTCTTCATATGGAAATCTTTATAAAATAAATAATACATCGTCGCACTCAGAGATACCAAAACAAATTGATGTTGAATTGGCTAAGTCGCTATGTTCAATATCAGAAGAAACTCTACAGGAATATACAACAACTCAATTATTTACTCTTAAATCGCAAATTCTTTCATTATCGCGTCAAACCTCAGATATTCTTACATATTGGCTGGATCAACGCGAGCAAACAATGATGGATTCAGAAACATACAACCGAATGATTGAACGCTTAGTTGGTCACGCACAGAAACTTCGTGATGGTGGGAGTAGTCAAAGCAAGAGTTGGGAGAATAGAGGGAAGAAAAAGAATAGTGTTGCTAGCGGCTTGGGTAATTGTTTATCTATTTTAACAAAAGTTAATAATAATTTAACGTAATTAACTAATTCTTTGAATGATAATTTGATCAACAGCTTCAATTAGCCTTTCTTTTAAGAACAAAAAAGCTCAATCGAGTTCTCCAATTTCTCCTAAATCCGCTTCCTCAGAAGTCTCAATAAATAATAAGACCACGATCAGAAATAACATTGGAATGCAAGAGAGACCTCTTTCTATGTAACAAAATAAATATTATAATTTATTTCTACAATTGCGAAAACTTAAAAACTAATTAATTATTTCTTTTAATTATTTTACTATTTATTTTAAATAACTCTTCATTTCACTGTAATAGTAAAGAGAGTATAACTCACAAGCATTTATTTTATTGTGCATTTAAAATACAGTAATATAAAAATTTAGATTTTTAACATTTAATTAAAATCGTTGATAAATATTAGTTAACAGTAATAAAATAAAAAAATAAATCAAAATATACTATGATTATTTGCTTCCTCACAGAGAAAAAATATTTGCAAAGTTCAAATTTTGGAATATAAATATCTATAAATCACTTTTTATGAATACTACAAGCCTTCATCCAACTTATATTATAACATCATTTATAAATATGCAATATCAATCTTTTTGATGTTTAGATGAATCAATTGGTGATGCTGTTTTACGTTTTTTATCAAGATGTGAAATGTCAGACGAACCAGTATCCCTTTCCAATAACAGCTGCTTCAGAAGATTTTTCTAAATAAAGAGTTGGAGTATGAATAAAATATGATCGGTACGAATTCAGATAAATAACAATATACATACTTCTATTTCAAGTTCGTTCACTCGTTTCTCCAAAAACTCGCGACGACTTCGTAGTTTACGCTCATTAATAACTTCATTCTCTAACTCTCTTACTCTTTCCTCCAAATAACTATTTCTCTCAATTAACTGTGAAGATTTACCATTATTAGGATGGACATCAACATCTTGATCATTCGCCATCATCATCTCAGAAACCCTCCTTTGTGGTTCTTGAATTGGCTTACTAATAGTATATTGCATTTTATAATGAGGATTAGCAGTAGTCGTTGTTGTTGCATCTAGTGGGAATATTATCTGACGATGAGCTTGATTCGTCATAACAATATTTGCTTGCTTTCCTTGTAATGATTGTGTATTGTTAGATTGAGGCATAGACTGAATTTGAGACAACTGCTGTGTTGGAGATTGTTGAGCCCAATGATATTGTTCTTGAATCACTTGTTGTTGTCTTTGAAATGATATTTCATTTTTAGTAACAGATGTATTGTTATTAGGTTGATTTTGAGCCTGTTTTTTTTGTAAATCTTCAACGGATTGTTTATATTGCTGCTGTTGCTGTAATTGTGGTGGTGTTTGTTGTGAATTTTGCTTTTGATCTAATTGTGGTTTCGTTTGCGGCTGAATTGATTGTTGTGGTTGTGGCACAGGTTGTTGTGGCGGTGGTTGAAGAAGTGGCTGTTGTGACGACGTTGGTTCCAACTTGGATTCCGAATTTTGAAAAAGTTTTTTCTGTGGTCCACCACAAAAACTCTCGGCTCGTAAATGTCTATTCAACGCATCCAATCTTGCAAATTTCCTTTTACAATGTTGGCATTGATATGGTTTTTCTCCTGTATGTAATTTTGCATGTCTTTTCAAATCATGATGTCTACGAAAGAAATGATGGCATATTTCACACTGGAACGGTTTTTCCTGGGAATGGGTTAAGGCATGAGATTTCAGGTTATGTTGTCGACTAAAAGTCTGGTTACACACATTACAAACAAATGGTTTTGCTTTTGCTGCATTAGGATTATTTTGCTGTCCAGGAGTTGTTTTATCTGTATTTACAGAAAATTGATTAAAGGTTCCTGAAGGAGAAGAATCTAAAGGAGTTGAAGGGGAAGAAAAGTTAGCAGAATCTGTAGTATATCGACCAGGAGCATTCAAATTTTTCATATTGGGTGTCATCATGTTCATATCATGAGTAGTAGACGGAGCAGTGGACGAAATGACCGTAGGTAAGGTTTGAACAAGCGGCTCAGTCATAACAGGCTCCTTCTGGGTTGTTACTGATGTTATTGTTGAATTTGAAAGGTCAGTTTTATCTTCTTCAATCCAAGCTTGTTGTTGGAAAGTCATTACTGTGTTAGACGAAGTCATGGAACCTTCGTTTTTGGAAGTATTCGCACCAATAACTTGCTGCTCGGCTAAATGATTTCTGAGTGGTTTTTCTACCTTTGAAATTTGTTGTAAAGTTGAAGAGGCGGCGTTTGGAGGCGCAGTGCTATCAGCGTGAGAAGTTGAGGCTTCTTCCATAACGTCATTTTGTATAGTTTCTTTAGTACTATGAATATTAACTTTCCCTACTTGAACGTTTTCCATAACTTATATAAAGGGGAAAGTATTGAGTTTTCTAAGTGTGGCTTGATAGAAGGCTATGTGTACAATAAGAAGCAGTGGAGGAAAAAAAAATTTGTTGAAATGATTTTTTGAACTGGTGTGTTAAATAAAAAGGGGGCAAAATCAGTTCGTAATGACACTTGTATTACGTTACGATTTACGGCGGTTCGGTAAAACAGTAGCTATTTAACGGTAACATGGCTTTCATTTTTAGGAAGTCGGTGGCGTTGCGATATGCAAAGTTATAAATAGGGAAATTTTGAAAAGCCACAAATTAAAATTTAGCAAATCGAATTGCGGGACCCAACCCACTCGGGTGCTGAAACTTATCGTGGTTTAAATATATTGATCGACTTTTCCCGTGATGTTTAGCTTAACTATAACAAAAAAAAAAAAATTTACAGGTGACAAGTTGCTTTCTAGTATCTTTACAAAATAATTTTTTTGTAATTATAAATAAAGTAACCCTTATTAGAAAATTCTAACAATTTGATATATTTATAATAATAGATAACAAAGTATATTATTAATTTTATTCTAGTTTAAATTTTATAATAATCCATAAACTGAATTTTATTTTTAACAGATCTAAAAAGCTAAAAATTTTAAAACAAAAACTTTTGGATATTACATATACTAATTTTAAAACTGATTTAATTTGCTTAACCAATTATAACATTTAAATTTAATCTAATTTACTAAAATTTCAAAAAAAACTTATACTTTGTAAATTTTGAAAAAATATTAAATAAACATTAAAAAAAAATAAATATCCTAACATTCAGTAATAATTATGGAAAAATAAAATACAGTTAATTTAATTTATTAATAAAACAAGTTGAATAGTAGTAATTGTATATTTTCAAATGTAAATGTTTTATTATTATATAAGACCATTAATTTATTTTAATTAAATAAGCTGTATTTTATCTTTTATAATTATTGAATATTAAAATATTTATTTTTAATTTTAAATATATCTATTTAGTTATATTTATTAAAAAATTAATTAGTTTTTTTTATAAAGCAACACATTTATTGAAAAAGAAATACCAACAAAAAGAGTTACATGCAAACAGAATGAAGTTTACTACTTGACTATTCTTTAACTATTAATAAATTACCTGTCATTTCAAAGAGATCCCATATGTATACTGTCTTCCTCTATTTTTCCTATATGAGATACCCTTAGACTTAAAGTAAGCAAAGATGTTCTTAGCCATTTGGCTAGGATTCTGCTTACTTCTAATAGAGGTGTCAGTAAACTTAAGGTAAAATTTATATGTAAAATACTTTAAGATCCAGATAAATTATAAATAAAAAAGGAAATATTACACTGCATTATTTTGATTTTTTTCTTTTTATAACAATTAACCAATAGAATTGCAAAAAAAAAGTAAGGTAAAATTACATATAAAAGTTAAATTTTTACAGAGACCTTTATTAGAAGTAAGTGGGATCTTATTTGGCCTCATAGTCTAAGGATAGCAGAGATATACTGTAAATAAAAAAAAGCAAAAGAAAAAGAAAAAATTCTATTAAAAGTATAAAAAAAAAACTAAAAAAAAAGAAAAAAAAAAATTTCTAACAAAAACAAAGCAAGAAGAAAGAAACTACAGTTTGTGACTGAAATGTAATCTACAACTGTCCTAAAAGGTAAAAGAGATTAATCTAGGATATAGATGCCACCCAAATTATTTTGGAATGTTATAAATATAATTTGGGATATACAAATTCATTTAGTTTATATACAGTCAACCTTGATATAGCGAACTCTTAATATAGTGAATTTTAAGTACACTTATACTGTATTTTATTAAAATTAAGCACCCCCTTATTGCAATAATTTTGAGCAAAATTTTGGGGTGGTGTTTAATTTTGATACTATTTTTATTAGAAATATATACAACTTTTGCATAAAAAATTTTGAAAAGTTTATGGAAGTGCTTATTTTTGAGGATGCTTAATTTCAATAAAATATGTTAATTAATTTACCTTCATTATAGTGAAGTAGCCAATCAAATTGCTTAAAATCTTCACTATAGCTCTATAGTAAAGTTGAAATCTAGAACCTAGGGTTCACTATATTAAGGGTTGAATGTAGTATAATTTACTAAAGGGTGTACCTGAAATCAGCTGATTTATAAGGGAGTGGAGGACTGGAGGTTAAACTTCAAATCAGATTCATATATATTATATGATATTTATATACCTAAATATAAATATAAGTAATTTAATTATTTTTTTTTGAAAATTTTTATTTCATACTAGAGGATACCAGTATTCTCCTCCAAATTTAAACTCTGATTTTAAAAAAATATTCATATTTCAATTTTAAAATTTATTTACAAATATTATTATTACAAACATTTTAAATAAAATGTTAATTTAAAGCAAATGAAAGCAAATTAATAAAGCAATAAGTAAAAAATAAAAATATAAATCTTTACTTTGCACTAGTAATTAAATTTTCTTAGTTTAACCAAGTATCTCCTTCTTTATTATTTTTCAAAGGGCAATTTTGAAAGTTATGATACCATAATTTGCATATGTTACATTGTCTATTCTCTTTACATTTTCATCTTGATTACTTAAATAAGCATGTTTCTTGAAATAATTTTTAATAGACAACAAATACCTTTTATTTGCAGGTCTACCTTTGCCTTTATGTTTAGTAGAATTTGATATCTTAATTTCATTATTAACCTCTTGTTCCATTTGTTCATTATTTTATTTTGAATAGACAACTGTTGATTAATAAAATCCTGCAAAAGTTCTTCAAAAACCTTATTTGAGTCATTTGTAATAGATAAATTTAAAGCTTTTTTGCAAAGTCCAAAATCATATTTATAGAATTTCCTTTTTGAATTTAATTGCTTGGCAGATTTATTATAAACTTCTTTACCCCAAAATTTTTCTAGCATTTCAAATGTTTTAGTTAGAATTAATGCATTTTTATTATCTTCTATCACTTTAATAGGGAATTCTTATTTTTCATCAATCAATATAAGGCCTTCTTTAGAATACCAATGAGAATTTATTAATGTTATATCAAAGAGCGCTTTTTTTGAATAAATCATTACAGAAAAAAAGTGCCTGCAAACAAAATCAAAGTATATTAAATAGAGACATATATAGTAGTATGTATTATCCTCAAGTAATATTATGAATTGTACATATTTTGTTGTACTTTGAATATGTTTAATTGTTCAAATTTCTTCCACTTTACTTTCAAAATAATCATTTAACGCCATACTAAGTAAAATTTTTAGTTCTTTATAATTATCCTCCATAAATCCAATATCATAATAATTTGGATCCTATACAATAAACTTTTGTTATAAACAAAAAAGACAAAATAAGATAATCAAAATAAGACTTTACCAGATCTACTATTTTATTTATATTTTGTAACATTACTCTATATAGTAAAATTTCCAATATTTGTTTTTGTTACAAAGGCAATGAATTTGGAATAATGTACTTTTTACACATATCATCAATTTTCTTAAAAATTGTATTTGAAATATTAGGAAGACCTGCTATAGAATTTGTATTACAAAATTCTTGCAATTTTGTATATTTTGTTTTATCCTTAATAAGTTGTAATTCAATTTATTTCACTACAAAGTTCAAATAATGTATTACTTGAATTTGCTTTCAATTTTATAATCTGATTTATACTTTTCACATGTTGTGTTGAGTGAATATTTGCAAAAAAGCTTTGCTTAGTAAATGCATATAAGTACTTATTCATTAAATCTTTTCAATGACAATCAAAATCAGATATTATAAGAGAATTTCGCAAAGTATAAAATTTAGAAATAAATTCTTTCCATTTTTTATAAAGTTTTTTCTTAATTCTTTTGACCAGATTTTGATGAATATGAAATATACAGTATCTTGTTATAGTTTTAGGATATTGAATATTTATAGCAACTTGCATCACAAGATCAGCATCAGTAAAAAGAATTACTAGTTGAAGATTGTCTGTAATTAACATTGTTTGCTTTAAGATCCATTTATATATAGAGACAGTTTCATCAAAAACAATAGCTATTGCTACAATTCGGCTTCATTGATCTGAATTAACTATAACAGTCAGTGGAAATGTTACGATTGGTATAATTACTATTTACTAATAAATTATGATTTTTAATTTTTTATATAAAATAATTTTTCTTTAATTATATATTATAAAATTTAATATATTTTTATTCTTTGGGCTTTATTTTACTTATTTAAATATATATTTTTTTAATACAATACTTATATAAAAAATTTATATTGAACTAACTTTTATAACTTCACTCTCCTGATTGAATTTGTTAGTAAAAGATAAGTATTACTTTTAAATGCATAAGTATATGTAATTTTTTA
>JADRCO010002186.1:0-14785 GCA_021464525.1 Rhizophagus sp. LPA8_4_AMF | reverse complement strand
CAAATATCAGCTTTTTTATTAATGTAAAGCCCGTAAAATTAATTATAGATTGCTGATCATTTTATCCCATTGAGTGATGATCTGTCCCTTAAAATTATTTATATAAAACACAATTCCAATTTTAAAAAAAATATAAAGTTTTGACTTTGAAACTTACATTCACCTCTTCCTATCAAGTTCTTTCTCCACACACGTCCTATCCTTTATTATCTCTACCACTGCACTTAAAACCTTCTTCACCCCATTGTATAGTATTTGATGTTCACGGACTCATTATTCAAAGCATCTTCAGAAAATTTGATGCTTAATGGTAGTTTGCTACTTTGCAAATTATTTTAGTGTGTAAATCAGAAAGTGCCAGTCCCAAGTTGACGATATAATCCTATAGAGGTAGTCATAGTTATTTTCATTTTTCCGCTTTCATTTTCTCTTGCTCGTTTGGAATGAACTTTCAAGCTGCATTATATTCTGAGTGAAGACTTTGATTACATTCCGTTGTATGTGGTTTATCAAATAAGATTCTCAGCATCCTAAAATAAAGTGGTGTTAGTACTGTATATCCAGCGAGATAGAAAAAATGTGAAACTGAGCAGATTCACCTTAATCGTATAATCAACCCTCACCATTCTTTTATCACCTATTACTTCAGATTCAGGTCTCATATTGTTAAGTGAAGAATTGCTACAACATACTTATTACGCATTTCCTTCAGGCTATCTGTAACCAAAGATCCATAATTCTTTAGCCTGACTAAAATTTTCGCCATACAATGCTCAAAGTGCTTATTAAAATCCTGTATCTCATGGGTCTATAGCGAAAAAAGCGGGATAGTGTTCGTGTCATTAGAATTAATACCATATTTTGCCAACATTTCCTTCAAACTGTAATATGAAAATAAGGGACGCAACTCAAAGTCTAATCGAAGCTGGAATCTACAAAGTGAGACAAGACTTAATATCCGTTTCTTTTTAAAAAAAAGGAAAAAAATAAAATAAAATAATTTCTCTTGAAGTTATTAATAATATAAACTTCAAAATTCACCTAAAGCTGAATTAACCCTGAAATCTACAAAAAAATTAAGTTTTAGTTCTGAACTTATAATTGCAAGTTACGTACCAGCATCACAAATTGAAGCTATAAATAAAGTAAATAGAAACATTAAGAAATGTTTCTAATAATTAAATAAAATAAAAAAATGTGTTTCACAACGAAATGTTGCAAAACTTACATTTCAAGAGTTTTCAACCCAAAACCTACAAAAAAAAGTAAATAGAGCTGTTAGAAAATGTTCTATTAAATAAAATAAAAAAATAAATTATTTTGTAACGTCATGTTGCAAATTTTACACTTTAAGTATTCTGGATCTGAAACCTACAAAAAGAAGTAAAAATAGAAACGTTAGTAAACATTTCTAATTAAATAAAATCACTTGAAACTTACCAGTATCCAATGCCGAAATGAGACTGAAAGGAACCTATAAAAAGAATAAAGAAACATGTTAGTTAGCGTTTCTTTTAAAAAAAGATAAAAAAAATTGCTTATCATTTCGGCATTCTAGTGTCTTTGAACCAAAATCTAAAAAAAATACGAAACGTTAATATTTTAAATGTTTCTTATTAAAATAAAAAAAAATAGTTTCACAACACAACGTTGTAAAACTCACCAATTTTTCAACATTCCAGTAATATTCTGAACCTGAAATCTACAAAAAAAAAGGTAATAAGAAACGTTAATAAATGTTTCTAATTAAAATATTAAAAAAATTCACTCACTTGTCTTTACAGCTTGTAAAATCATCTGGCAAGTACTCCCACCTCTTTAAGAAGTAGTACCTTTCAGGAGTTTATTAAAGAAGACTTTACAGTTGCGTTTGAAAGAACACTATTATTTTTGTAATTATTTTTATTTTTTAAAATAGAAATTTCACTAGTTCTAAAGCGGCTGGAGGGTTTTACAATAAAAAAATTGAAAAAGAAACGTTAATAATGTTCACTAACGTTCCTAATTTATAAAAAAATACTTACTACTTTATGGCCTTCTGAGGCGTTTTATCAGTTCTGAGGCGTCTTGAAGGTCCTACAATAAAAAAAAAATTTGAAAATGGAACATTAGTAATGTTCACTAATGTTCCAAAGTTAAAAATTTCTTTCTAATTCCTAAGCACCTTCTGAGTGTCATTTTATCAGTTTCAAAGTATCCGGAGGAGTGAGATTTAAATATTAAGAAAAAAATTTTCTTTTTTTATAAAAAAAAAGATCATAATCCCAATAATCTGTTATTTATCAGATATCCAATGATCTAGCTGATTGACATTTATTGCATCTATAATACCAGAAAATCAGAGTGCTAGTACCTCTAGTATGGCAAAATCCTAAAAAAAAAACTTTTTTTACAATGGCGAAACTGATAAATAATAGAAAAAGATAATTATTTTTTTTTCCTCAACACTGCCATACCAGTGCCATATCTACATTACAATAAAAAATAGTTTTTTCATTAATTCAGAATGCCAAATCTGATAAATAATATAAAAAAAAATTATTATTTTTTGATCTCAATAACGATATATAGATATTATGAATAAAAGGAAAAAATTTTTTTTCATTAAATCGAGAATGCTGGAACTGATAAATAAATGAAAAAAAAAATAATATTTTTTTCCAATATCAGTATACCGATATCTACAAATTAAATAAAATATTACTTTCATTAGATTGAAATGCCAGAATCGAAAAAAAATCAGATTTTTTTCTCAATACATGCCAGAGTCTGCAAATTGAGAAAAACGCAAGATTATATTAGAACATGAAAGATAAATAACTAAGAAAAAAAAATATGTTAGAAAAGTTTAACTTTAATAAATGAAATTTAAATGATTATACTCTTAATACAGTACGCGTCATGTTTTTTGTATAGCAAATATGCATATTATAGTTAAAAAAACAATACCAATTAAGCATACATTAGAATAAAAAACTAAACAATAATTAACCTGATTGATATTCAATTAACTATTGAATAAATCAGGTGACCAATCAAAAAAAAGTTACTAATCAGGTAGGTACCTGATTGGTTAGTGTTCTATCTGTGAATACCATTCGATTAATAATTTGTATTAATCAGGTTGAATACCTGATTGATCTCCAATTTATAATATTATGTCCTATTAATATCTAATTAACCCAGATGACTAAAAAGATATAAATCAGTAAATATGCTAAATGATCGGTATTCTACTTGTGTAGAAGGTAAACTACCATAAAGACATTGCATTCATAATTATCACCATCTATGAGGATCATCTAGCACCCAAAGGTACTCCTAAAGGGTGTGCCAGAAATCAGCTGATTTAAAAGGGAGTGAAGGAGTTAAGCTTCAAATCAGGTCTATATATCATATGATATTTATATATTTAAATATAAATATAAATAATTTATTTTTTTATATAATTATTATAATGCAATTAACTTGACTTCTAGTGATTCAATTTTAATAAACTTTTTTTTAATTTATAGCTCTCATTTACTAGTTCTACAAATCTAGCTTCATAAAACAAAAAAATTTTGTTCAAATTAAATCATCAGAAGCCAAGATAATTATATAATACTAATTATTATATATAATCATCAGGATATTGAAAGAACGTGAAATTGTGCATTGATTTATGCTAGCACAGATCAATGTCAAATTACATAGTTTTACGAACGCAATACAAATCAGTACAATGAAAACTAGTATTGATCATCACACTATTTTATTTACATTGTATAGAACATTGCATAAAACATCACACGTTTTTTATTATATCTTATTGAATCTTGCAAACTTTAAATTACAATATAGCTTTTATTTAATATAAACTTTTTACTTCTCAACTTTATATTGCAGAAATGAGGTGAGTGCTGGAAAAAGGGACCAAATTGAAATTTTTCTCAAAAAAAAATTTTTAAGTAAAATAGATATAGATTTGATTATTTGATCCAAAATATTTGTTATTTTTAAAAAAAATTTTTTGTCAATTTGGTCTCTTTTCCCAGCATTCATCCCAAATCTTTAAAATCATTTTAATTTTAGTCCTAAAATCTGAAAAATAGGGAGGATTAATATCATTTATAACACTATTATACCACATATTATATATTCACTCCATTAAAAAAACTTATTACAAATTTTATTTGAATTATTAATCATTCTACCCAGCAAATTACCAGTTTTAAGATAAAACTAACCATTCCTAAAAAAAGAAATTAAAGTGTCAGTATGTTTCTTTAAGTTAATATTGAATAAACAGAAACTTATCATGGTTCTTATTTATTGTTCATGGTGTGGATAAGTTCCAGTTGGTTCGATTTCAATAAACAACAACTTCAAAATATTAAGAAACCAGAAAAACCGTTCTCTAAGAAAAAGATAAAAAGAATGTTATTAAATGTTCTTAACAAAAAAATACATTTTTTTTATCTCTCAACTTACCCAGTTACCTTGTTTCATTTTGTCAAGAGAACTGTTTTTTAAATAAAAAAAATCAAAAAAGAATGTTAGTAAACGTTCTTAACAAAAAAAAAACAAAAAAAGAAAAAAATACACTTATTTTACGTTCATTTCATCATAGGAAGCTATTCTTTAAAAATCATAATAGTAAATGCTTTTAACAAAATAAATAAAAAAAGGTTTTTTTGGCTTTACCTTGCATCCATTTCATCTTGAAAGGACTGAGGACCCATTCTCTAAAAAATAAAAATGTAAAGAACATAAATAAACGTTCTCAATAAAATAAATAAAAAGTATTCTTTTTTCGGCTTTACTTTGAGTCCTTTAGATCTGAGAAGCCGTTTTCTAAAAAATAAAAATTTAAAGAATGTTAGTAAACCTTCTTAACAAAAATATTTTACAAAAAAAACTTGTCTCAGAGTACCAAGTACCTTTGTACAATAAATACATCTAAAGTTCTATTGAATCAAACCCAAAATCTACAAACAAAAAAAAACAAGAAACATTAGTAACTGTTTTTTTTTTTATAAAAAATAAAAATAAAATAAAATAATAACTTTAACTCACCAAAAAAAGGATTTAAAGAAAAAATTTAAGTTTTGCTACAGGCGTAGCAAAATTTACATTCCATTGTCCCAAGCATGAAACCTACAAAAGAAAGTAAAAAAACGTTTCTAATTAATAAAAATAAAAAAGAATTTAGATTTCTCAAAGTGGCATTGAGAAACTTACAATTCTGGTGTCTTTAGCGTGTCTGAATATAAACTTATAAAAGAAAGTAAAAAGTAAATAGAAACGTTAGTAATCATTTCTAATTAATAAAAATAAAAAAAGTAACTTACAGTTCTGGTGTCTCTAACGTGTTCTGGACTTGAAATCTAAAAAAATGAGAAACATTAGTGAACATTTCCAATTAATAAAAATAAAGAAAGTTTCACACAGATATTGTGAAACTTACCATTTCCTGATTCACAAAAGTTCAAAACCTACAAAAAGATATAAAATATTAGTTGATATTTTTTAAATAATAGTTAAAAAATAAAATTTTGAAGTTATAAAACTTACCAGAACCCATGATTCTATATGAAATTGGAAGAAACCTACAAAAGAATAAAAAAACGTTGGTCAGTTAATGCTTCCTTTGAAAAAAATAAAAAAAGTTTCAAGAACTTAAAACTTCATGTCAAAACTTTATCATAGTACTTAAAAGAATTATAAAAAGTTTTGAAAATTGAAACTTTATGTATAAAAAAAATTTAGATAAATAAGTTTCAAAAGTTTGTTTGAAACTTATTAAAAAAAAATAAAGTTTTATTTTAAAACTTAAAAATGGTTTATGAAAAAAATGGTTATATGGTGCTGGAAGTTTAGGCTCGACAATGGGGCACTTATAAATCTTTCAACACTTTAAAAAAAATAGAATTTCAAAGAAATATACTGGTAACTTTGTTTTACAAGACAAGCACTATTATATTACCAGTCAGTTTTTCAAAAAAATGTCTACATAAAAAGTTATAAGCATTTGAAATTTGGCTATTTTTATATGATCGGCCCAAATTTGAAACAAAAAAGACACGTGATTGCATTTATTTTGCAAAAACTACATAATTCAGATTGACATTCAATTACTGAATACCATTTCAAAACTTAAAATATTTTAAGATTAATACCAAAGTTTAAATTCAGTCCAATTTCAGCTTAATTTTTTGAAAAAAAATACCAAAACTGACTCAATTTTCAGTTTTATCTTTTGCCCAATTTCCTTTTTTGTACATGCTCATATCTTTTTTTACACTTTACATTTAAAATCACGGCTTTTTATTGGTTATTTCATATTTACGTGATAAGCAAGAAATTTGAAACAAAATAACGTGATTGTTGAGTATAGACTTCCGGCACCATATTTATATTGTATCATGGATATCATGTGATACACAGGATGCTGAAGTTCTTAAGAAATAAAATATATTGGGCGATTAATTAGTCAACACATTGCATTATTTTATAAAAAAATCTAGTGTTAAACAATGCAATAAATGATGCTTAGATAAACAGTGTGCAATTTTACCTAATGATCATTCTGAATTATTTGCGTATTGTTCAATGTTCAAGATGCAATGATCATTGCAATATTTAACGCACCAAATTTTCAGTATTTTTTCAATGCATTGATTATATTAACTTAACTTCCTGATGATATTTAATTATAAATAATAAAAATTTTTTTTAGCCAATCAGATTTTAATCAGGTGGGAGGTGAAAGGATTAAGGCTACTAATTGAAAGATATCAGCTGATTTCTGGCACGCTCCTAATGGTATCATAGAGTAATCACCAGAATAAGAACTCACCTAAGCAGTATGCAAGCAGTGGCTATCTAGACAGAATTGTAAACCTTCTAAAGGCATCTGCAGGAATGGTAGAAGAATACTATAGCTTTTTGTTGAAATATACAGCCTAACTGTATATACTAATATATTATAATGCAATCCAAATTATGCTAATCCTTAATACCTTCACGCTATTGGTTATAGCATCTGCAGTATAATTTTTTTAAAATAAGAGCCACCTAAAATCAAACCTGTGATCTCATCATAATTAGGCTTTATAAGGGATATTACACTAGATGATAATAGTGGCTAGCTACAAAGTTAAAATATTTCATTTTTTATAATGTTGTTTGATATTAAAAAGTTTTATAGAGGATTTGGTGTACTAAGTTACCCTAGTACCCAACTGTTACCAACATAATCTAACACAACTCCAAGTAGGCCTTTATTCATTAATTTTTAGACCAACCTTAAGCTCAAAAAACCCCTTGTTCGATTTGATTACATAAGGTTAAACTAAACTTCTATATTTTAAAACCCCACCCAGCTGTAATGACAATCTATTTGAGGATTATAATGCAACAGATGACCATCTAGATACTCTTCTATAATCCTATATTAAAAATATAAGCTCACTTAAGGCCACTACACCCTTATGATTAAAGCTCCATATGAGCTGAGCTAGCTCACAAGTTGGCTTGAACTTTTCAGGCTGAGCCAAACTGATGATTCATGAGCCAGCTTGAAAAAAGCTCGAGCTAGCTCAAGCTAGCTTGTAAAAATATTGCAAAAACATTTTTTATTTAATATTATATGAAAAAAATGTTTTGCAATGCTTTTTTTAGATACTTTAACAAAAATTGTTGTGAAAATATTTTTTGTTTAATATTATATGAAAAAAACGTTCACAACATTTTTTTGATACTTCAACAAAAAATATTACGAATACATTTTTGTTTAATATTATATGAAAAAAACATTTCACAATGTTTTTTTTGATACTTTAACAAAAAATATTACAAAAGTATTTTTTGTTTAATATTATATAAAAAAAATGTTTTGCAACATTTTTTTTTGATACTTTAACAAAAAATGTTGTAAAAATATTTTTTGTTTAATATTATATGAAAAAAACGTTTTATAATATTTTTTTTTCAATACTTTAACAAAAAATGTTGCAAAAACATTTTTATTTAATAATATATAAAAAAATGTTGCGAAAATGTTTTTTGTTTAATAATATATAAAAAAAATGTTGCGAAACCATTTTTTGCATAATACCGTATATCACAGGTCACAGTACCCCAGGTATTTTGCAAAAATTGAGGGTTTGACCCTGTACTTCTGGGTACTAGACAAAACTTAAAAATTCCATATTTTACAAATATCTTATGATCTACTGGTCCAATTTAAGCAACCATTTTTTATTTTGAAGAGCTTAATGAGAGCTATCAAACAAAAAAATAATAGCTCAAATTGGATCATTAGATCACAAATTAATTATAAAATATCCCTCTAGATACTATACAATTCTATGAAATTTTTCAAGAGAGGTACTATGCATAGGGAGGTACTATGGCCTGTGATATACAGTAATATTTTAAAAAAACATTTCACATTTTTTTGATACTTTCAAGCCAGCTTGAGTCTAGCTTAGCCCAAGCCAGTTTTTTCATGGCTCAGCTCAACTTACTTTAGCTCAAAACTGAAATTTTTATGGCTTGATTCACTCTAGCTCAAGTCCAAATTTTTTTTTTAAGACGAGTTAAACCAGACTGTGGCTTAACTTAAGCTGGCTCATGCAGAGCTTTACTCACGATTCTTACACACTAGAACTATAGTTGTATTATCCTCTAGTAGTATAGTAACTAGTAAGTAAATCTGCATCAAATAACTGTACCATCAAACCAGTGACTACTAGGACAGAAAGCTTCAAAAGGTGCAGGATCATCTTACCAAAGGTTAACTTATTCCAAGAATTACCAACCAGCACATCAAATTTACCAAGGGAATTGAATCCAGTCTTTGAATCTTATACACTATTTGGATCACAAATATCATGGTCAACCTAAACCTAACAGAAGGTAAACTACTGTAAAAACATTGCACTCATGACTATTACCATCTATAAGCACCATCTAGTACCCAACAGGTACTCTCAGTAATTTCTTATAGAGTGACCACTTATGGGTACAGTGGTATCTATATGGAGTGACCATCATGACAGGATTCTACACGCAGTGACTACCTGAACAGGACTGTGAACCTTTCAAAAGCATCTGCAAGAATGGTAGAAGGACATTATGACTCTGTTAAAATATGCAGCCTAACTGTATATATTAATACACCATGATGCAGTCTAAACTATGCTAATCTCTAATACCTTTATGCTATTAGTTGTAGCGTTCGCAATATAATTCCTTTTAAAATAAAAATTACACAAAATTGAACCTGCGATCTCATCATAATCAGGCATCATGAGGGATACCGCACTAGGTGACTGTATCACAAGTCAATACATTTTTTTTTTTATTGCTTGCTTGTGACTAGGCAAATTATAATCTGTAAGGTTCACCAACTAAACACTATCCTAACTGGTGACCAACACTAACACTAACAACTGTTCCAAGTAGTCCCTTATTACGTTAAACTTTTAGATCTAACCCAGACTCAAGGAAGCCCTCTTTTTTGATGATCACACAAGGTTAAACTAGGCTTCTATATTTTAAAACTCCACCCAGCTGTAATGACCATCTACTTGAGAACTTATGATGCAATGAATGACCATCTAGATATCCTTTTATAGCCCTATATTAAGAATGCAAACTCACTTAAGGCCATTACAGCCTCACGATTTCTACATACCAGAACTACAGTCGTATTATCTCCTAATAATATGGTAAATGAATCTGCATCAAATGACTGTATTATCAAATCAGTAACTACTAGGACAGAAAGCTTCAGAGGGTGCAGAACTATCTTATCAAAGGGTTAACCTATCCTAAGAATCACCAACCAGTACGTTAAATTCACCAAGGGAATCGAACCTAGCCTCTAAACCTTATACATCATTTGGATTACGAACATCATGGTTAACTTAAACCTAACAGAAGGTAAACTACCATAAAAATATTGCATTTATGATTATCACCATTTAAAAGTATCATCTAGCATCCAACGGACACTTCCAGTGGTTTCTTATAAAGTGATCACTAAAATAAGAACTCACCCAGTTAGTATATACAGTAACAGGAACCATCTATACCCTTATAGATATCCCAGTAGTATCTATATAGAGTGACTATTAGGATAGGATCCTACACATAGTAACTATCTGAACAGGATTGTGAACTTTCTAAAGGCGTCCGCAAGAGTAATAAAAGGACACCATGACTCTTTGTTGAAATATGCAGCATAACTGTACATACTAATACACCATGATGTAATCCAAACTATACTAATCCCTAATACTTTTACGCTATTGGTTGTAGTGTCTGCAGTATAATTCTTTTGAAATAGAAGTCACTCAAATTGAACCTGCGACCTCACTATAATCAGACTTTATGAGGGATACCGCACTAGACAACTGTGGTAGCTAGCTACAATCAGTCAAATATTTCAGTCTGAAGGCTTAAAGTCAAAATTAAGATCAAATTAAAATTAAAATTACGTTATATCACATGATTTTAAATAGATATGAATTATATAAAACTTTAAATTGTCATAACTCTATCAATATCAAACCTAAAGAGATGTTTTTACCAACATTAGAATCATCTTACCAAGACAAAGCTAATTAAAAAAAGTTCATCAAAATCCAATCACTAGATATCAAGATAATCGACCTTGAACTTTATTAGAGTAAAAATCTTAATAACTCTGTCAATATGGAGCTTAGAAGGATGATTTTACCATCATTAGATTCATCACATTACAGCAAATCTGATCAAAAAAAGATCATTACTAGATGTCAAGATAATTAATTTTGAAGTTTTTTATTATTTATATTTAATCAAAATTATATAATATAATATAATTTGGTCATTTTGACTTTTAGGAGGGTCCAGGTTAAAATTATTTTGACCATTTTGACCATTTTGGCCATTTTAATTTCAGTTTCATGTATAGTTAAAACTGCAAAACTGCTAAACTGCTAAAACTTGCAAATCTGCTCAAATTTACAAAACTTTTATAATAAGTTTATCTATAGTTTCAGTATAACAAATAGTAATATTTTATTTGAGTTTTAACATAGTTTTAACATTCCAATTTTTTCTACTAATAATAATTGTTTTTTTTAAAAAAATTTTATATAATTAAAAAATTTATTGCAATATTTTTATATTATTGTTTTATTTAATACTTTTACTTTATTGTAATAAAAAAAAAATTTTATTTAATCAGTTTATCCAAAAGTCTAGCAAAAATAAAAAAGAAACATAGTTATATTTCTTTAATATATTAAAAAATCTTTTAACCAAATCCAGGTTTATCCAAAAGTCCAGCAACTTAAAAAAAAAAAAATAAATGTTTAGTAACATTTCTTTAAAAAATATAATAAAAAAACTCACTTCTGATCCTTTTACCTAAATTCTAAAGTCCAGGTTACATTATTCATCAGCAACCTAAAAAAAAAGAAAAAAGCATTTAGTAATATTTCTTTAATATTAATAAAAATATATCCCACTTATATTTCAAGTCTGGTTTGTTTAAGAAGTCCAGCAACCTAAAAATAAAGAAAAAAATATTAGTACGTTTTTTTAATATAAAGGAATCCCTTCCTTTCCATTTCTTTACATTTTAAATCCAGTTTATCTAAAGAAGCCTACTTATAAAAAAAAATAATATTGATTTTAGATAAGATCAAAAATGTAACTGATCAGATCTTAATCGAATGAAATAATGCCAAAACTATATATGTATCATATATTTATAATGATGAGCAAGTTCTTTATTTAAAATGGACAGATTATCAATTTTTTTTGGGCAAAGTTCTTTCTTTTGAGCAACAGATAAGGTAACACGTTTTGTAAATATAGTGTTAATGAAAAAATAAAAAAAGGGAAATTTGTCTTATAATTATGGGACATTTAAATTAATATTTATTATTTTATTCTATTTGGTAAAGATAGAGCTCTGAATAGATCAGGTCAGATCAGATAATTGACTTGATCTGACCCAAAGTGGGTTATAGATTTGATGACCTAACCTGAAAGTTATTAAGAAAAAATGTTTTGCCATTTTTTCTTGGAATTTTATATGTAAAAAATGGCAAAACACTTTTTATATTCAAATTATTAAAAAAAATATTCAAAGAAACATTTTTTATTAAAATTTTCTATTAAAAATGTTACAAAAAATGTTTTTTATTATTGATATTTTATTAAAAAATATTTTTCGTAACGTTTTGTAACAAAGTTTCAAAAAAACATTGCAAAACATTTTTTTTTATGTTGTTTAATTAAAAAACATTTTTTGCAATATTATTTTAGCAAATTTTTTAAAAATAGTTGCAAAATGTTTTTTTTATATTATTTAATTAAAACGTTTTTCACATTATTTAGTAAATTTTCAAAAAAATATTGTGAAACGCTTTTTAGTGATCTTTTATTAAAAAATGTTTCACAACATTTTTTAGCAAATTTCAAAAAAAATATTGTGAAATATTTTTTATTGATGTTTTATTAAAAAAACGTTTTTTACATTTTTTAAACAAATATTCAAAAAAATGTTGCGAAATATTTTTTTATTGATGTTTTATTAAAAAAAATATTTTTTCTAGCAAATATTCAAAAAAATGTGAAACATTTTTTTATTAATATTTTATTAAAAAACATTTTTCGCAACATTTTTTAGCAAATTTTCAAAAAAATGTTGCGAAACATTTTTTTATTAGTTTTATTAAAAAAATATTTTTCGCAACGTTTTTTAGCAAATATTCAAAAAAATGTTGCAAAACATTTTTTATTATTAATATTTTATTAAAAATTTTTCACAACGTTTTATAACAAAGTTTCAAAAAAATGTTGTGAAACATTTTTTATTGATCTTTTATTAAAAAACGTTTTTTGTAATATTTTTTAGCAAATATTCAAAAAATGTTGCGAAATATTTTTTTATTAATATTTTATTAAAAAATATTTTTCGTAATGTTCTTTAACAAATTTTCAAAAAAAATGTTGCGAACCATTTTTTATATTACATTTTCTATAAAAAAATATTTTTGCAACGTTCTTTAATAAATTTTTAAAAAAATGTTGTGAAACATTTTTATTAAATAATCTATCAAAATAACATTTTCGCAATATTTCTTATTTAATTATCAAAAGAACTGTTGTGAAACATTTTTTTGTTAGATTTTCTATTAAAAAATATTTTCGCAACATTTTTTTATTAGATTTACTATTAAAAAACGTTGTAAAACATTTTTTTAGTTTTTTATTTAATTATTATTAGGTTAACGAGTCAAGTCAGGTACCCAGTTAACACTGACCTAATCTGAGGTCAGGTCATAAATTTGATAACCTGACCTGAATATTTTGGGTCAACTTATAAGGTCACCCAATCTGTCAAGTCAGATTCGGAGCTCTAAGTAAAGATCGATGAAAAATTAGCATATTGAATAAAAAATTTTTGTTATAATAATAATCAGTATATAGAAAAAAAGATCAGTATCAGCTTATTATAAATAATACAATAGAACTGATTTATAGCTAGAAATCATTATAATTATATCACAAAAATTATAATAAAATCGGTATATAATAGAAAAATTAATTATATTTATATATAGATTTGATTTAGGGAAAAAATCATTATGAGTCAAAATTATAGATGGCCCCGAAATTGCTTTTTTCAATTTCAACTAAAAGCTGAAATCTAAAATGCTGAAATTGTTTTTTAGTTTCTGAAATTAATTTATTTAATAGCCAAAATTTTGTTTAAGTTTTTTTAAATTTTTTAACTTAAAATACATTAAATTATTTAATTATTTTATAATTATTTATATAAAAAATATTAAAAAATATTATAATACCAAAATTGCTTGCCAAAATTACAGTTAACTCTAGATATAACGAACCTATATATACCGAAAATTTGATATACTGAACTACATATTACAGACTCAAATTTTTTATAATTAATTATACTGGATATAACAAAACTATATAATAAAATGCCATATACCACATCTGAACCTATTTTAGCTGAACGGTTATATTAATCCATATATTTAATATACCAAATTATCACATGACATAAAATTAGTTATACCGATTATACTATAAATTGCATAAGACACAGGTAATTTATTTTACCAAGACACAGATAATCTTTTCTTAATAGAGCACAGAAAAAATTGTTTTAAAAATTCTGATATGTCAAGAAAAAGAGTGATTCTTTCTGCTGCACAAAAATGTGAACTTTATGAAGTAAAAGAAAAAAATCTAAGTATGTCTAATGTTAGCCTTGCATAATAATACCGTGTTGAAAAGTTAATAATAACTGACATTCTGAAAGAAAAAGAGCAGTGACTTTTAATTACAGAAAGTCAAAAAAGTATTAAAAAATTTCGTGGCTTAAAGTGGCTACAACTTGAAAATACACTCAGTCTTTGAGTTGATAACGCGCTTAACACAAAATAAGATATTGATGGTAATATTTTAAAAACAAAGGCGAGTTATTTTGCTAACCAGTTTTTAATAAAAGATTTTCATTAGTCAGATGGGTGGTTAACTGACTTTAAAAAATACCATAGTTTATGCCAATACAAGAAACAAGGTGAAGCTGCAAGTGCACCTTCTGCTGAATCAATAGAATATGACCAACTTGCTTTATAACTAAAGATGTGTCTGCAATACCCTAATTGCGAATTAATTGCGATTTGTGATATTGCAGAACATTGCGGATTTTGAAGAATAATTAACCGCAAATCCGCAATCGCAAATAGTCTGCAAATCCTCA